>CAVMFT010000107.1:0-14000 GCA_963680785.1 Diplosoma virens
TGTTTGGCCACAGGAGGTGGACCGTTAGATTTTTGTGTCGGTGGACAATTGTTGAATTTATTTTGTGCCAGTGGTTGGCAGTTTTGTTCTACAGAGGTAGAATTATTTTGTGTTGATCGAATCAAGTTATAGCGTTGAGTTCGCTTTGCAGTGTGGCAAAGCGTGGAATAGAATTTCGTCGGTCGTGATTTTGTAATACATTTGTTGTTATTAGAGACAGTGGTCTCTGTCTGTTGTGAAGAAAAGTCTTCGACAAAATCAATCCGAGCTTTCGTTAATTCGACTGTATAAATCGTCAGGCTCATAGCAAAACTACTTCTTGAGCCGGAATAAAATAAAATTTAGACACAGCTTTGTTTCAGCGCAGGTATTCGGGTTACCTAGCTCAACTGGTCCTTTGGGATTCCCGAACAAAGTTTGTGACACTGTTCGTTCCACGTTAACGTCGAGAAACGGTAAACAATTATTTTTCTCTTTCTCAAAGGTAAATTTGAGAGAAGGATGGAGACAGTTTAGTTGTTTGAAAAAGTTATCCGACTCTTCTTCATTGCGAAACATAGCAAATGTATCGTCAACGTACCTAAAATATGTGGAAGGTTTTGATTTTTGAGAAAAGAGTTTTTCTTCATAAAACCCAACAAAGATGTTAGCTAAGGCTGGGCCTAGTGGTGAACCCATTGCAACCCCATCAGTTTGCTTGTACATGATTCGTTAAAGCTAAACTCTACTCCAGATGTGGCACTTTTCATCAGTTCAATGAAGACAGCCTTCGAAATAAGTGGTTGTGCATCCGAATCATCGCAATATAAGGCATCTGCACAGATATTAATGGTCTCTTCAAGTGGGACGTTTGTAAAGAGGCTTGCGATGTCGAAGGAGCACATGAAAAGATTGTTAGCATCTTTAGAGTTTTGAATAGCATCAGCAAACGTAAATGAGTAACGAATACAATGGGTCGAGAAACGCTTTAATACCGGTTCCAAGGGCTTGCTAACCACTTGCTGAGCTCATGATGGGATGAGCCTGTCATTGATAGTATCGGTCGTAACGGTACGTTTGTTTTGTGCGTTTTGGGTAAACCATACATTCTGGGTCTTTGTGATCCGGTGGAACGAATATTTTGGTAAAGACTTTTGGGTATTGAATCTTCTTTAAATAGTTCTAGTAAGCGTTTTTGAAGTTTTGATTCAATATTAGCAGTGTTGTCGTTGCTTGAGGTTGGTCCAAGTTTTTCGAATTTTGATGGATCATCAAGTATTCCTAGCATTTTATCTATAAAGTCATTCTTGTTCAGAATGACTACTCCTGAACCCTTGTCCGGTTTGGTGATGACAATGTTTTCATTGGAATGCAAGCTGTTGAGTGCTCGAAAGCATTCTCCATAAAAAGCAAAATCCCGTGAGTCAATCTCTTCACCACAGTAGAGATGGGCAAGGTCTGTAAGTCTAGCCTTCAAAGAAAATTGATCATTTTCTGATGAAACTCTGTGATGGCCCAATTGCAATGAGGTTGCAATGGGTTCACCACTAGGCCCAGCCTTAGCTAACATCTTTGTTGGGTTTTATGAAGAAAAACTCTTTTCTCAAAAATCAAAACCTTCCACATATTTTAGGTACGTTGACGATACATTTGCTATGTTTCGCAATGAAGAAGAGTCGGATAACTTTTTCAAACAACTAAACTGTCTCCATCCTTCTCTCAAATTTACCTTTGAGAAAGAGAAAAATAATTGTTTACCGTTTCTCGACGTTAACGTGGAACGAACAGCTACCGGTTTTGAAACAAGTGTGTATAGAAAACCTACCTTTACTGGACAGTACTTACGTTGGGAATCTTTCAGTCCCACTAAACAAAAAACAAACCTTATATCAACTTTGGTACACCGAGCACTAATGATATGCACGAAATCTAAACTAAACGAAGAAATTAAGCATATCAAGAACATTCTATTGGACAATGGTTATCCTGAATCCATTATTGACTGCATCATTTCCAAAAAAATTGCTCAGTTTTCTATGCCCAAACGATTTGGTCCTGAGAAGTGTCCCGTATATTTGAGAGTTCCTTGGATAGGGAAAGCTTCCATTGGTCTTGATAAAAACGTCAAAACGGCTGTTGAAAGCTGCTATGGCTCCGTTACCACCAGAGTTGTATTTACATCGGAACGCATGTTGCCTGTAGCCCGCAAAGATGTTTTACCTACCACGCTGAAAAGTTCCGTTGTTTATGAATATTCGTGCCACTGTGACAGTAGGTACGTAGGACGAACATCACAGCGACTACAAGATAGAATCAAGCAGCATGTTCCTAAATGGCTACAACAGCAAGCGAAGCGCCCTACACGATCTCAACCTGGCAGATCCTGTAAACTAAAACGTAACAATTCAGAGTGTGACTCTGCCATAGGACAACACTTGCTTGACAACGAGCAATGTGCTGCAAACTATAACGACAAACGTTTTAAAATTCTTGCTGTGGCACGCAACTCGTTCCATCTGTGTCTACTCGAGGCAACTTTTATCAAAACTAAACATCCGGTTTTATGTAAACAAAAGGAATTTGTTTACACATTAAAACTTTTCAAATAACCTAAGTTGCGAGTAACAGTGTTTCTCCTGGGTAATTGCACATAGTGCGTTTCTCCTTTCCGAGATTACACTGTATTGCACCACACTGTACAACTGTGCCTTTCTCCTTTCCGAGACTGCAGCGCCTTTCTCCCAACTGTTGAGACTATAACTACCTTGATTTTCTCTGGTTCGTCCAATTTTGACGCGATTGCCACTGATGAGAGCGTCACGAAAAGCTTATGGCTCCGATAAAATTGACTTTGTTTAAAGCGATATATCATTTCTTCTACTTTGGCTAAATTCTATGTTTTTTTGTTTTGTTTTTTTTTTTTTTTTCCGTTTTTTTTTTTTTTTCTTTTCTTCTCTGTCAGGAAGCATCTTGGATTAAAAAACCTTCGAGTTCGTTGATGTTCCTGGCCTGAACAAGTGTACTGTAATTTGATTTAAATGTGTTGTTTTGCATGCGTTTTAATTGATCAGGCGAATAAATTGTTTTCTATCTATCTACCTGCATACAAGCTTGATTTTTTAAGCTTACATTAATCATTTTATTTTGCCACGGTGAACAGTGAACAAAATGGTTAAATGCCATGGTGAGGAATTATAACTTTTAAGTCTCTTTATTTATTTTAAACATAATGAAACTGTTTATTATAACAATCCCTGTGTTACAGCAAGTTTCGGACCCAGTTTACTTTTGTTTCAGTTAATTTCGCGTTTTGTTATCCAACACTGTAAGTTTGATTTGCCTCTCATTGCGCCTGAAACGTTTTTGTTTTTTTTATAAATTTAAGTTGAATTATTGGAAAGGACACAGAGAGAGATTGCATTTGTTAGCTCTGTAAAGCTTATGAATATATAGACCACTGTTCGAACATCTAAAGAATAGAATACTGTGGAAAATTGTAAATTGCATCTATGTATTGTTTCTTGTGTTCTGGGCAGGTGAGAGTCCAAATCAGTTAAATATCGTTCCACCAAAATTTTTAAATTTAATATCATCAATCGTCAATAATTATTATATATAAAGTTATAAATTATCTGTCTTTCTTTTTGTATCATTTTATTCTTTTTCAATTATTAATACATTCATTTTTATTCATTGGCGCATCATTTAACTAATCGCTCAAAAGACCAGAATCCCAGTAACACCTGGATACAAGCTTGATTTAAGTCTCTTTATACATTTTAATCATAATAAAACTGTTTATTATAACAATCTACATACAAGCTTGATTTTTAAGCTTAATTTAATCATTTTATTTCGCCACGGTAAATAGTGAACGAGATGGTGAAATGGAAGTTCGCGTTAAAACTTTTAAATCTTATTATACATTTTAAACATAATAAAACTGTTTATCATAATAATCCTGCATACAAGTTTGATTTTTTAAGCTTGGTTTAATCACTTTATATTGCCACGGTGAATAGTGAACGAGATATTTTGCCACGATTTGTTGTGAACGAGATGCTTAAAAAAAAGTTTGCATTATAATTTTTAAGTCTGTTTATACATTTTAAACATAATACAACTTTTATAACAATTATGCTTAAAATCTTGATTTCTTAATAGCAATCCTGCATGCAACCTTGATTTCTTAAGCTTATTAATCGTACAAGCTTGAATTTTTTAACTTTGATTTATTTACTTTATTTCGCCACGGTGAATAGTGAATGAAATGGTTAAATGAAAGTTTGCATTATAAGTTTTAAATCGCGTTATAGGTTTTAAACACAATAAAACTGTTTATTATAACAATCCTGCATACAAGCTTGATTTTTTAAGCTTGATTTGATCATTTTATTTCGCCACGGTGAACAGTGAACAAGATGGTTAATTGGAAGTTCGCGTTATAAGTTTTAAATCTCGCTATACATTTTAAACACAATAAAGGTTTTTATTAAAGCAGTCCTGAGTACAATCCTGATTTCTTAAACTTATTATTTCTACAAGCTTAATTTTTTAAGTTTGTATGATATATATTTTTTACAGAAAACATTGTGTTGTTGTTGCACATTTCTATCACAGGTCGTTTGTTTTTATTTCAGTTATTTAGTTCACTAATTTGGTTTAGTTCAGAGTGTTTTAATTTCTTCATATTGTAGAAAAAGAAAATCATTGAAAGAGGATGAAATTGTAAGAAGTGTTAAAAAAAATGAAGATCGAGGAAACCCAAAAACAAAACTGGTCGACAAACTTTACGTTTTTAATAAAGACAATAATAATTTAAGAAATTGTTGAATTTCTGTTTTATGTTAATGTGTACCTGTAATTACTTCTTTGCGTGAATGTGTGGTGTTTTATTTATAAATCAAGTAACTCGCCTATTTTTGTGTAAAACTTTGCTTGTGGTGACATCGGTGTCCTTCACGGTTTTCTATTAACAATTTTTCTAGGCGCTTGATGAAATAAACTTAACTGAAGTTGTTGACGTAACTTTTTTTTAGACCACTTATATGAGTTGTAATATTAATATTTGCTGTGTACTAGACGAAAAAAATATGATCGTGATTGATTGATTGAAATGTAAGTTAAGTTCAGTTCAGTTCAATTTATTTGTTTTGTACTTCAAAACGAAAAATACACCAATATATGAAAAAAAAAAAGTTTTCGAAAGCACAGAAAGGCAGCGAAATGACCATACGGTCTTACATTTATGTTTACATCCCATCAATTGCTTGATAAAGCGACGTTGAAAGCTTTTTTGGGTAACTAAATTGTAAAAAAAACAACTTAATAACGTTGAAAAACAACAAAACATGCATTGGCTGTTTGTTTGCGGGACATTCGTTTAACATAGCCAAACAACCGCAGTTGCAATCTTTCTATGCTAAGTAGCAACCGTTCGATGTTGACAAATTGACAAATGTCAGTGCTCTGTACCTTGTCAAGTAGGAATAAACCCGCAACTTTTTGCAAGAAATACATTTTGGCCGCCTGTAGGCTACTCGGGATCTCACTATTTCAGTCGTTATCCAACACTCATGAACATAGGTGATAGTATGAATAAAAATTAATCTGAAAACAGAAAGCTTTGCTTTTCTACACAGATCTTGTTTCAGTACAACCAATCGGTCGTCGTCGTCGTCGTTTGAAGGGCATCCACTCCAGGCCAGACACAAACAGCACTGGGGCCGAGGGTTTATCCTTTTACTACTCCAGACTGCTGCACTGCCCGGATCAGATGCTGGCAGTGATGTCATTAAGCCAGCATCGAGTTTCGTCATCAAAAACCGTCAGACCTCGTGCTCCATGTGGTGCCCGATGTATAGGGCACGCTGTTAGTACATGGTCTGCGGTTTGCTCAGAGGTCGGTAAAGCGGTAAAGCAGGCGCATTAATGCATTTGTTCTTCTAATACGGATGTCCAATTCGTTGTCGTATCTACCATCACTCGAGAATGTGTCTCCAAGATAGTTAAACTTCTCCGTCTTCTGGAGTGTTACTCCGCTTGTTTGCACAAAAATGGAGTAACACTCTAGCAGACTGTTGCAAGGTCTACCAAGAATTTAAACAACGCTTTGACATATTTCCACAATTCCTCAAAAACTTGCTGAGGGGCAAAAATCTGGTCCATGGTGGATCTGTCAGAAAAAATCCGCACTGTGCATCCTTCTGTTGGGATTAAATTATTTCGCAACAACTTTTTTCAAGGCACTGTGCATTGTCCTTTTCAGAAAGACTTAGCAAAAAAATGCGCCTGTACTTAAAGCACTTCTTCTTGTCTCATTTTTTGTAAATAGATATTAGCTTACTGGTCTGCCATTGCTTTGGTACCTCTCCAGTTTTTCAAGCTACTGGGAACACACGAGTTAGCCAACGAACACCAAAGTTGTTCATGGCTTTTAATAATTTGGGACGAATAGCATGTTCAGCAAGCTGGGCCTTGCCAGTTTTCAAAGATTCTATTGCTATGCGCACTTCTGCTTCGGTATGATAAATTTCTTCACCAAATTGTTACTACATTTAAGAGTTCACAAAAGTATTTTCTCCAACAATTTAGAATGTCTTTTTGATCCTTCAGAAGTACGCCATTAACATCCTTGATGAAGGTGGCAAGTAGTGTTTGCTTGCCACGCAAACGACGTATGGTTTGCCAAAAAATATTTTGTATGCCAATCTGTAGTCTGTATCCAAGTTTTTTCCAAATTCTTTACCAAACGCGTCAATTGACGCACGCGCTCTTTTTGAAAATTTGTATGCGTTTCTTTCTATAACGTAAGGCTTCTAAAAGGCAAACCGTACATATTTGAAAAGTTATAATATTGCCAAGTATCTAAGTCAACGAAACTATCATGCTTTCAAAGCTTTATCACGGACAGCACAAA
Source organism: Diplosoma virens (assembly GCA_963680785.1). Taxonomy (NCBI): domain Eukaryota; kingdom Metazoa; phylum Chordata; class Ascidiacea; order Aplousobranchia; family Didemnidae; genus Diplosoma; species Diplosoma virens. The sequence goes on from CAVMFT010000107.1 coordinate 6,899, forward strand.
CATCGTTTGCTGCAACACTTTCCACCTATTGGGCTTTGAAACATCATAAAGACGCTAGTTTTTTATTTTCTGCACGATTTACCAGAACACGTGCGGCGGTCTTTTGGAGCAGGCTGTCGCACTCTCTTTTTTCAGTTTTCGTGTAACAGAAGAGGCTGTACTAGATCTCGTAGTCTTTCAAAAGTCAATGACTCCGTAGAACCATTAAGACTACCAGTGAGATCTTTACACACTTTTTGTATGTACGGTCCATAGCTGATGTTGCTCTTGCACGCAGCTCTGTAGATGTCACATGTCAATGACATTATGAAAGATGTGTACTGGCAAGGCCTTCTATAACTTACAGGCCTGGAAGCGCAAATAAAATGGCGGACAACGAAGGCTGACGCGTCACAGATTAAAAAAGGCATTCGCATTCCAAACGCTTTTTAAAAACTTGAACAATTTTTTACTTCTATAGGTAAAACTGTACTTACTACTTGTAAACAGTAATAATTTTATTAAGGTTGTTACAAATCATTTTTGTTAATTATGCTTAGGTAGGATAACTCATTAACAAAAAATTTAAATGGGCACAATAAGTTGCGTGAATCAATAAATAATTTAAAAATGGTAATAGATTGAGAAAACCTTTTTTATAATCATAAACATTAATTTATACAAAAACTGATTAAATTTTAAAAGTAGCTTCAAAATTTGGTGGCTCTTTTAATAATTACCGCAGAATACTTAATGTTGTCGCTTCGAGCTTTGGAATAGTTGTTCAACATTATATTAAACAAAATACTGGCGCATTTCAATAAAATAATAGAATTGCTATTTAAACATAATTGCAATCTTCAGACATCATGAAAGCATCAACAAATTGCGTATACTCTTTTAGAATTTTCGTAAGGACAGCCTTTTGATTATTCAGTTGAATGAAAACTTTTTCATAATTTTTAGAGATACATATTATAAATAAAGCATGAGCAGCTTGAAATACATGTAATAAAATAGTTGAAGGATAGGTTGATCACCCTCGGTTAAGTTCTTGAAAATATGTAAGCACGGAATTGTCTATGTCAACCTGCAAAAGTTCACCGCTTTCATGAACAAGCAGTTGTTTGTAATCACCACAAGACAGTCTTGAAGTGACTTTTTTGGCAGCATACCCTGCGACATAGAGCAAAACTGGTAGTTGAGTTTCATCAAATGCAACTTGGTCATATGGAAACTCTTCAATAAAATTTTGGTCGCCTTTTGATAGTATAGTACTTTCAACTGCGTCCGAAAATTCCAATAAATATTTCTTCACTGAAATGGTGAAAGACGGAGAATGTAATCTCAGCAAGCTATTAATTTTAAGTTTTCTTTCATTTTCTTTTATTTCTTGAACAGACACTAATTTGTTGCCGCCGCACATCTGATGATACTGGGCAAATCGACTTTCTAAATGGTCAGTCTGGAATTTGCCATAAAGAGCAAAGTCAAAATTTAAATTCTCCAACAAATATTTAGCAACATCCTTCAGTACTTTTAAAGTATGGCGCAAAATCAAATAGGTATGTTTAGTGAGAAATTCTTCTCTGTGGCGTTGCAGCAAGCTTAGATTTTACCATGCATCTAACCAAGTACCCATGGAAGAAAGGAACTGCACATTTGCATGATCAACAGCATCAACAGGACAGGCATATTTGTTTAGTGTGTTTCTTCCTTTATAAGGATGTTTTACATTTACAATACACCACCACCTCCAAATTAATAAAATAAAATGTGATGTTCCATTCCAGTTTTCCATGTTTTCTGATTCAGGGCCATAGGACTTCAATGCTGCAACAGTGGTATCCGCAAATATTTTTAAAGCCAATTTAACGTCTTGTCTTTCCAACGAGTGAGGGTGGAGTGCTTTCCATGACAATGTAGGAGCTTTTTTCAATGTATATTTAGCTTCTTTTAGGTAAATACTTTCTAGTTCTGCAAACGATGCATACAGAACTTTATTGTTGTCAGCAATATCAGGAAATATAAAAGCTTTTTTTTGCAGTTTTTCAAATTTAACCAATTGTTTCTGATGCATTTAAGTATATCAACAGAATCAAAATGCAAAAAAATGCGTTGCTGGTCATTAAACGGATTTACTACCCACAAAGGTAATTCAGCCATCATCAACCAGCATCAAACAGAGTAAACAACTTTCTGTTAATTCTGTTACCATCACTAATTATGCTGATCACATTGTATTAAGCTTCTACAAGTCTTTTCAACAAGCTTTTTAAAATGTTACATAGATTTTCAGCAGTTAAGTTCTTTGCAGGAATTAGGGCTGCTACATCTTTGTTGGATAAAAGCAAAGATGAGATCATGAAACAGTGAAGCTACGTAGCTGTAGCACCTTCATCTGTTGCTCCTGATAATTTTGAGTTTTTGTTGGTGATGCAAGGCTTTATGTGGATTTCATCAAGCAAAATATTAACATGTAAGTCTTTTGGATTCAGGTATTTTACTTTTGTTGCCAAATATGAATTTGATTCACTGCTTTCACTCATAACACTAGACAATTGACGAAGATACCGACTGCTGGGTAACATAAGCATGTTGTTTCTGACGTGCTCATAAATAGCTGATGATTTGATTAACAAAGTATAAGCAGATACAATTAGTGAAGAAGAAAACCTTCGCTGGTTTGGGGTTTCAATTGAAAGTTTTAGTTGTTTAACTAAAAAAGTGCGAATATCTTTATTGTCTTCAGTAGAAATATTTAAAATAATTTTACTCGCATGTTGAACCAATGACCTGTCACTCACTACAGTAGAGAATTTTCTAGTGTCTTCATTGTTGTGCAGTCGAGCAAGAAGATTTTCTAACTGGCTCCAATGCTCCAAACAATCATTTTTTAACTGTAGCCATTTAAGGTTATCAAAATCAAGCTTAATGTTTTGAAACCATACATCTATATTCATTGATTTGTGCACACGAACAGAAAATTTAAGGAAGGGAGAATGTTCAATTACTGGAAATGAAATGTGATATAGAAGCATATAATCATTATTTTTTTGAGCAATAGCAGAATGTCAAAATTCTAGCAGATTCTTATCTAATCCTTCAAGAAATGATTCATATGAAGTAATTTTGTCGGTGTTAAGCCATTGTTCTTGCACAATTTCATGGTATTCCTCATTTCGTTTGCGACGTTTTGGTGAGCTGGAGCGTCGTACAGAGGTAGTTGAGGCTGACAAGTAAGAACATAAGTTTGGAAAAATGCAAGGAAAAGCATCTTTTCGAAGTGCAAATTTTTTTCGTGGTATCTTAACATCTGGGTCACCATTTTTTCCAGGTAGAATGTCATATTTAATAATATCACATTCTTGAAAATGTTTGATACAAAGAACTGTATATTTTGACACGCTAAGTCCTTCTCTTGGTATTTTTCTTAACCATTTTTCCTGTAAAGTTTTATCAGTAGGAAACTTGAAGCAAGTAACATAACCTTTTTCAAAATAACTATCATAATTTGATTTACAATTAGGAACACAACATTTATTAACCATCACACTTCTTTGCTAAATTAAAAGACCAAGTAATATAAAAGGTAATAACAATCAAACTGAAACAAACTATACATTAGGAAAGATTGATTACATGTAAGAGATTAATCAAGCTTACCTTAAGTTAAAAGCAAAAAATGTTAAATGGGCTACTAATAAAATGGACCACAGTAATTGAACAAAATCATAATTTTACTGAAGAAGAGAGACTTGCTTTTTAAAAAATATATATATGTATATATAACTGGAGACAGTACTGTTTCGACCTTTCGGGTCTCATCAGTCCAGTGAAGTTATGCTGAGAAAGAACAATCCACACCAATTTGTACCTTGTGGCTAATCTTTTACTTGTGGTTTTTAAGCCACAAGTAAAATCAAAACCCAGTGATGCCAAGAGTGCTCAAATCATATAAAATGATGAGCAATGCATAATGCAACAGCATCACTGTCTTCTCAGCCAGAGTGCTCGACCTGCAAGAGCAGGGAGCAGACTTTTATTATTATATATATATATATATATTGCAGGAGTAAATTGATCTTTCCCGCAGAGTGCTCAATGAAAAAAATCAGAGCAATTTGATACAAAATTTATTCAATCACTGTTTAAAAACCACAACAGTCTGTTTCATTCTTAGAATCGTCAGGTGGTTACTTATTCAAATAGAATTTCTATTTTAGATTTATTTCTATAGAATTTCTATTTGAATAAGTAACCAATTGACGATTCTAAGAATGAAAAAGACTGTTGTGGCTTTTAAAGATAGTATAAATTTTGTATAAATTTTGTATGTATATATGTAAGCCGGTAATGTTTCACCTTGCCGGTACAGTGCTCAATAACACACGACTAGAGCAAGTATATTTATATTTATTTAAACAGTACATTTTATTAGTTAAAACCACAAAAGTCTGTTTCATCTTATTCAAATACATTTTTATTTAATTCTGTTTGAATACGATGAAACAGATTTTTTTTTGCAGTTGCGCTAGTGGAACATTGTTTTCAATGAAACAGATTCTTGTTGTTTTAGATAATTTAATTAACTAAATTAACTAATTTGTGGTTTTAACTTTATTAGTTTCATCTTAGAATCAAATAGAATTCTATTTGAATAAGATAAAACAGACTATTGTGTTTTTAAGTAATAAAGTGTAGTGTTTACATAAATATAAATCAACATATTTGAATAAGATACCCCTGATGATCCCTTTCATGGGTGAAACAGTCTGTAGGGCTTTTAACCTTGTTTTTATTCCCGTGTTTTTGCTATTGTTTATAAATCAACATAGATAATCAATTTTCAGAGAATAAATTTTTTTTTATTTAACATTATTTTTATTTTATTTGCCCCAACAGACTGTTTCGCCTGCCTGGGCTCGTCAGAGGCCGGTTAGAAATCTGAAAAATTAAAATAAATAAATAAAAATACAGTTTAAACAAAGCGTTTAAATGCCGGCGAAAAGCGTACAACAACAAGAGAAAAACTACGGTTGCAATATTAATCGATAAATGAATTTTATTGTCAAAGAAAAAGTTTTCTTTACGTAGCTTGCTCTATTGTTTGAACATAATGGGTAAATTTGAAAAGTTTGCATTAAAAATGCGTTAAAATTAGATTGAATAAAATATTTTTGGCTTTTTGGCTCATCAGGAGTCATCAGGCTCATCAAGATATTATTAATATTCAAATAGAAGTAATATAAAAATTTAACAAATTCTAATTGAATAAGAATCACCTCCTGATGAGCCGGAAAGGCAAAGCAGACTGTTGTGGTTTTAATACAAATTTCTGCGTGGCTTTTGTAATTTAACTTAATACATGGGTAGATTGTAATTTGATCGCCAGTCAGTTTTTTGCAGCGTCAGATAAGTAAATGTTTAGTTTGATTACAATACGCGGTAGATTGTAATTTGATTGCCAGTCAGTTTTTTGCAGCGTCAGATACGTAAATGTTTAGTTTGATTACAAAATTCTAAATTCTAAATTTTGAGCCTTACAACTAGCTTGCTTACTCAAATATTTTTAAATTTTTAAACTTTAAATTTTCAATTTTATTTTATTTTAATTAACTTACATTTACTTTATCCGTAATATTATTACTTTTGGTTCTTAACTATAATAATTAGCTTTTTCGTGCGTTTTTTCTTAACTTTTCGTCTGCGTTTAGAATCACCTCCTGATGAGCCGAAAAGGCGAAACAGACTGTTGAGGTTTTAATAAAATCTCTTTTGTGGCTTTTGTAATTTAATTTAATGGTCTGAGTTTTCATTGAGCTCTTTACTGACAGTCTTACCACTTTTATTATTATATATATACGAGTATATATATATATATATATACAGTATTTATCTAATTGAAAATAATATATGGTTTTGCTTCAAAGGCTTGTCAGGTGACCTTCCCCCTATTGTGAATAAAATGATGCAAATTTGAATACTGCAAATTTTTGTTGTCATTATACATATATATTTGTTATTGATGCTGTCACTCTAGCTTACATTAAAAATATTGTTGACTATTAAGATGCATGTATGACAAAAAATCCAAAAGTTTTACAATATCAGGCAACTCAAAGGTCAAGACAGACTTATAACAGAAGAGCTAAAATTACCAACTGCAAAAAGCCAATGTGATAGTTTCGAACAGCTGCCCTGTCTGCAGTCCTGACAGACTCATTATATTTACTTAAAATAAAGTTGAGTTCTTGAGTAACTAAATTTAAAAAAAAAAAAAAAAAAAACATGAAAAAAATCAAGATTGTATTAGTTTTAATATAAGTAACGCTCTTATCAAGTTCATCAAACTTTATAAAAAAAGCTAGTATAAATTTTAGTTTAGTTATTTTCAGTTTGTTATGAGCTATTTAATGAATTACAAAAGTTTTTAGCTAACTTCTTTCTTCAAGCACGTGTATATACGTAAACCTACAATAAACTGATAAACCCATTGTTTGTCAGGTGTCCATACTACAGATAATTCTACTTTATTTATAGTTTAAATTAGACTTCAGTTGTTCAAGTTTATTAAAACTGCCATAATTTCAGGTTTAGAGGCTACCAATAACAATATTACTTATTAAATTTTGCTAAAGTATACTGTCATTGTCAAATAATCTTTTTTGTAAACCAGCAGTTACCAAACTGCGTTGCTATTCGTCAGCCTTCGTTGGTGACGTCATCACGGAAAAAGCGACTCCGCTTCCAGGCCTGTAGTTAAAGATGGCCTTGGTACTGGCCATCTTCTGCTGGCAGCTTCCACTGAATACAGGCTGGACATTTGGTTCGAATCAACATTCACGCCAACCTTTGTCTGGTTATAAAAGAGCGCGGTTTCAGGCTTACGCTTCAAATTATTGTGCTCTTTAAAAACAAACTTTTTATCTAGGGTACTTAGAACTAATAAGAAGTGATAGTTGCTGTGGTGTCCCCTGTGGAGTGTACAGCCATGGTGTTATGCAACATACGCTTCTTTTTTAACAAGTCTGGAATTTTCCTTCGGCTTGCTCGAATCGTCCGCACCAAACTGCACTGCCGTTTTGGGAGTCCCAATAAAAGGTTCAAGGAAGTGAAGTAA
>CAVMFT010000108.1:0-15501 GCA_963680785.1 Diplosoma virens
ACTTTTCAACATCGCCAAAAGACCGTTGGTGTACTTCCGGTACGTTGATGATACTTTCGCCGTATTCAACAATGAAAAAGACTGCAACAATTTCTTCATCCAGCTCAACTCTCTTCATCCCTCACTTCGCTTCACCTATGAAAAGGAATCTAATCACTCTCTCCCTTTCCTTGACGTGTTAGTAGAAAGGCATGATTCAGAATTTCTAACTTCAGTATACAGGAAACCTACCTTCACTGGCCAATATCTACGTTGGAACTCTTTTAGTCCCCAGAAACGGAAAATCAATCTAATTGGTACTCTCGTTCACAGAGCTTTTATGATTTGTTCTAAAAGCAAACTGGACCAAGAGCTTGGCAAAATTCGTTCAATTCTTTTGGAAAATGGCTACCCGGAACGTGTAATCAATTCGGCTTTCAAGCGAAAACTTCAACAAATAAATTCTAACCCGGTCCACACAGTAAAAAAGTGCCCTGTCTACTTACACATCCCATGGATTGGAAACGTTTCGATGAAGTTCGAAAGCAGATTACGTCTGCTGTGAAACGCTGCTTTTTCTCCGTCGAACCACGTGTTATTTTCAACACCCGACAGCTCCTTCCAGCGATTAAGAAAGACGTGTTACCTTCCCATCATCACAGCAATGTTATTTACCAGTTTTTGTGCCACTGCGATAGTCGGTACGTTGGTCGCACGTCTCAACGGCTAGAAGAGCGAATTAAACAACACGTTCCTAAATCCATCACCAATCCTCGTACCTCGGCCAACCGCCAAAGTCTTTCCCGCTCTTGCAAAAACAACATACGCCCACAACAATTTCACGAATCCGCCATTGGTCAACATCTTCTTGACAACGCCCAATGTGCCCTCCATTACAGCAACGAAAAATTTTCTATTCTCGCTCGAGGTCGCTCTTCCTTTCACCTTTCTGCTCTTGAAGCGACTTTCATTAAATCTCTCAATCCCCTTCTGTGTAAGCAAAAAGAATTCGTATACTCTTTGAAAATTTCTTAATCTTTTCTCTCATTGGTTGACTCTTTCAGCCAATGAGAACTCTACTTTCTTCCTTTATAAATTAGTTCGGTTTCAATTCTGCTTCATTCTGACGATTTCCCCTGAAGAGTGTCAGATGAAAAGCTTTGGGAAGAAAAATCTTTTACTTCAAGCAATTTAAAAAATATATGCATAACTTGCAAAGACTCCTTCATCAATCCTAAGTGTTATCAAATCTATCATTTCAAATATTCTATCGAAAAAACAAACTTAATTTTGTAAAATTTTTAAACCTAAACGAAAACTAAACTTTTATAAAACTTATTTCTAACGATGCGTGTCACGAATTTGAAGTGCCCATCTCCCCAACGTAGCGCTTGGACACACAACCCTTGTGACAGAGGTGCCCAACCTTTTACTCATTTTTGTTAGCAAGTTCATTGATGACCTTATTTATTTTTTTGTCTTCATTTTAATTTTAATATGATTTTTTAATCAACTTCCATGATAACTGGAATTCAAACGGTGAATTTCGTTGAAAACCAAAAAAGTCTTTACTTAATTCCACATGTTTTTTCCTAATTAAAGAGAAAACCTCAACTTAGCTAAAAATAATTTTATTCCGAGTTTTCTACGCCCCAATAGAAAAAGTTAAAGAAACTCTGCAATTGCTGAAGTTAATTGGGCATCGGCTACTAAAAATTTCTTCGCGGACCGCACCAAAAAGCTTTGTGTGTTGTGCAATCCTGTCTTACAGTGCCGCAACGGTGGCAATCGTTTATACTAATTAATAGCTTGCTTTATTCGTAACACAAAGCTTGCATTTTTATTTTCTAGGAAATTCTAAACGAGATGTTTACAGCATTTATCGCAGCAACTCAAGTACGTAAACGCTTTTTAAATCTTTGCTTAAAAAACTGGTTCCTCTGAGACTTTATTAATTTTTCTCTTTTGACACTATTTTGGTTATATCAATTATTTTTTCAAAAATGACGTTTGATGAGAAATCACCGTTTTTAAAGCTATTTTTTATTTCTCGCCCAAGATTCTATATGCTGGCAAATGTTGCATCTATATTTATTATTTAACTTATTTTACGTTCAAATTTTAAAGGAAAAAATTTTGGTCATTTCGAATTTATTACGTTTTTTGGTGCGTTACTTTTTAATGTTTTACAAGTCAAAAAATGTTTTTTCAGAAAACAAAATTTAAATTAAAGTATTGTATTTGTAATTGTTTTTAGGTTTTTTTACTTTGAAATTTGATTAATTTATACTAATCTAACAATCAAAGAGCTAAATGTACAAAAAAATGGCATATCAAATTATAACTGTCAATTCTGTATAGATAAGTTTGTAAAGAAAAATTTCTAGGGCTGTATGAGTATTACATTATCGAACGAATTTTATGGTTGATTTCATTTTTCATTTTATTTTATTTTTATGTTTATCTTCCTGACTCGCAGAAAAGCGTTGGAGGCGCTAATACATAAGGTAAGCAATTACCCCGACCTGCTTCCGGAGATGCCAAGATATTGCTGACCGGTTGAAATTTTTTATTTTGTTTTTTTTGCACTTTTACATATACGTTTATTTAGATTGCAAGCATATACATTTAACATTTACAATTTATAAAACAAAAGTCTTAATCCCTTAATCAAATAGAATAAAAAACAAATATTAAATCACAAATAGTCTAATCTAATTACAATTTTTATACATATATTATTTCAGTTCACTTATTCTGTCTCTTTCAACATGACCGAAGAGATAGAGATAAAAAAGAGATCGACAACAAGCTCGAGAATTAAATGAAAACTACGCAACTAAAAATGATTACTTAATTGATTAAGTCAATGTACATGAGTTCGAATCTCGAATACGTAACAGTTTTATAAAGATATAACTAAAATTTAAAATGCTTGCCAAGACCACCAAGCAAGGGAAAAGTGCTGGTTGGTCAGGAATTTTTTAATGAATTTTATAATTCGAAGTAGAGCCGAAGTTTGTAAAAATTTAGTCTCATCAACTTTACTTACAAAAAAACTAACTTTTGCGTATGTGATTTTTTAAGCTGCTAGAAGTGCTGCAGTAAGTTTCCATTTGTTTTCCGAAAAGTTTTTGAATACATTTACCAAGATTGCATAAAGCAGGGGTGCCCAACCTTTTACCTGTCGAGGGCCAAACTTTTGTCTGCAAGTCTACTCCGAGCCACAATTAGTGCAGTAATCAAAGTGATATCCCTTCTTTTTTCTTTTCATTTGATTTTAAGTAGATTTATTATATAACTTTCATGATTGCTAGAATTTGAACCAACAATTTGGATAAAGACAAAAAAGGGACATCACTTTGATCTTAAACACTTTTTCAAACATCTTACTGGCCCGAAAATATTTGTATTCCGAGTTTTCTGCGCTATATTGGATTTTAGAGGCTGTGCAATAATTCAAGTTGATTGAGCATCTGATTAAAAATTTCTTCGCGGGTCGCACCATAAGACTTCACGGGCCGCAGATTGAGCAGCCCTGGCACAAATATCGTCATAATATCATTAACATTATCTTTCAATATAAATTAGTAATTAAACTAAATATTTGTCACTTTATTCTTTGTTAGAATTTATTCTTTTCAAAATCTTTTTGACGGTGTTTGAACATACCGACGACCAAATCTGATTTATTGCTCTTTTGAACTAATGTAAATCGCCTTTTCTAAAACATTAACAAAAATTTGTAGGTTTATATCAAAACATTTATAGGCCAACAGGATTAAGTTAAAATACAGTCAACCTTTTTATCGAAAAATATAAATGGCCTCAGTAACGAGATGTACTTAATTATCTATCTGCTTCTTATACAATAAAATATATCGAAGTTGTGACACAATTTTTATTAATAGGCGCTACGGCTGTAATCTTATCAGGAATTGTCATAATTCTTGCCGCAGCAATCGGAGTCGGTTATTATTTTTACATAAAGAATAAAAGCCAAGTTCTTCAATTTTTTGCAACTTTAAGAAAGACCAGAAGAGTATCTTCAGCAGCTGTGTTGTAAGTAATTAAAATTTTTTTTGTAAGATCAGCATTTTACTTACGAATACATAGGTGACGGAATAAATTTGTGCTAAACAAAACAAATCAGCCTAATTTAAATCTATTTCTCAGCAAAAAAAGAAAAAGCAGGTTCTGAATAGTATTTAAATAAAAAGTTTCAAGATTATTTCTCGCTTACTTTACCTCTAATTAATAATTATAGGTCATTATTAAAGTTTGTGCAGCAATGCAAAAAAACGTGTCTTCTGCAAAATTCTTTTTGCCTTGCTTCTTGTCTATGAGTTGAGACACCTTTATGTAACGGCAAAGATTTTTCAATTCAAAACTTTTTCCATTCCGTGCTCAATTTTATTGTTCTTGATTCTCCGTTGCAACCCACTGTGGGTCATCCTTTTTCTATACGAAGCCATTATTCTTCTTATACTTTTTCTCATGACTATTGCGACTCATGGATTGTATCGCATTCCGAATAAAAAAATAAATCGGGTGAAATCACAACCACTTAGTTAATTAATCGCATTGCTTTGCTTTTTTTCATTAAATTGATAACACAATAAAAAATAAACGATTTTTACTAAAAACTTACTCTAGGCTTACATTTTAATTGTAAAGTTGAGGACTTGTGACCTTTGTTTGTAAACTATACTGATTTAAAATACAGCATGATTGCTGTTTTAATTGACTTAGTTTCTTCATGTAATGGTATATTTTTTGGAAGTCAAAGCTGTGTAAAAATTGGACAATATGCGTAATATTATAAAACAAGTTTTGTGCCCTTTACTTGGAACAGATAGAAGCAAAAGATCGATAGATTAATTAAAAAGCATTTTTCTAACTTAAAAATACTTTAATTAAGGCCAAGGAATATTTGAAGTTTGGCAATCAAGTATGATTTTTGAGAGATTATATTCTAATTTTATTCTTATTTTAAATGAATTTTTGTTGTAGAAATGAACCAAAATCATCTAACACAAATGATAACAACAACGAACAAGAAGAATCTTTATAAATGATTGTTTTTTTATCCAAGAAAATGTTTTACAATTCTTCCTGGCCACAAACTTATCACTAATTTTAATATTTGCAGTTTCCTGTTGTTATAAGATGCGCTTTATTTGATCGCTTTTTCGTTAATTTTCTATCGCTTTGTATTTAAACTTGAAATGTTCTTTGTAATCGTAAACTTGAAAACACCAGCATTAAGTCATATAAGCCAGATGTCTAAAGTACATCTGTGCTATTATGCGGTCAATTGGTTTTGTGACTTACAGCACATAGAAAAAGCGGTCGGTTGAAGCACTGGCCTATGAACCTGAAACCCAGGGCCCTGGAAGTAGCTTTGGAGCCAGTATCAGAAAAGAAGACTCGGATTAGAGTAAAAACGTTTTTTAGTCTTTTTTTGGCTTTCAATGGTAAAAATTATTTTTTGGCGGTCATTTTTGCGCTATAGCGAGCCCGGATTTTCTTGCAAAGACCCTGTAAATTAGTCATCATTTCCTATCTCCATCAGAGAGGTCTAAATTTGAATAACCGACCCCAAACGAATCTGTTGTCGTACGAAATGTTTCTATTGCGACAGCATCAGTATCGGCATCAGTATCACGGGTGTAAAGCTATTCACATAAAACTCTTTACCATTAAAATTTTACGTTATCCACCAATATATAAAATATCCTAACAATTTTATGTTGCTAATTTATTTTCTTTGCTGTCACCCAATTTTAATAACTTTTGATTTTATAGCACTTCTTATAGCCGTACCGGATCAAACCATTTTAGGAGGCGAAACAATTTTGCCCAAATTTTTTCGACGTGTGCCCGAATCATGATTTCAAGTGATTATTCAACGAAGATGTCCAAGTATCATTTAGATTTAATGTGAAAAATTTTTTGGTCTTACCTTGAATTTTTAGTGGTGAGACCAAAAAAAGGTCTTCATATTAGATCTTAATTGTTTTTGATCGCTCTGAATTGAGTAACCTTTACCTATTAAAATAGTGCATGGATGTTAGAATAAATCTAATTTTATCCAAATTTTTGAGTTTTAAGGCAAACTCTGTCAATAAACTGTCTAATTTGTAAAATAGACTAATGGAAAAACTTTTCGATTACCAGTTGTAACAATAAACTTAATTAATGACTGGCTTAATCTTTAAAATCTAATTCTTATTAACCAAATTTTTAATACAGTATTAGTTTTAAAGCAAGTTTTCTAATCCTCCATCAACCAGCACAGCAATTTTCGTTTTTTCGTCCGGCATAGGGATTTCATGTTTAAGTAGTTTGGAAAACTCATGTTATTTAAGGTATCCCCGTGCTTGGACGTTAAAACAGTTTTTATGAAATAAGTTTCAAAATTTTTTAAATGTTTCGCCTTGCGCGTGCGGGCTGAAAAATGTTACAAAAACTCAGTGAAAACGGTGAATCCTATACAGTTAATTTGTCGACACGCGTTAAATATTGCACAGTAATTCAAAACTGAACATTATTATTTGTGCCGAAATCACTTTTAAGTTGTTTATGATAAAATTTTTGTTTCAACTGGTGCTAATTTTTTTGATGACATTATCATTTTTTGAATCAGACGATAATTTTACTTCATTTTACTTAATAATTATTGTATTATCGGGTGACAAAAGACACAAAGAAATATCATTGCAGTAGTATCACACACTAAATAAAACAAGTTGTCTGTTTAATGTAACTTTTGTGAACAAGCGACAACATCACAAGCAAAAGAAAGGAATGAAAGAAAGAAAGGGAATGGATCTAATGAGAGAGAATGAAGAGAAAAAAAGAGAATGAGAGAAAGAGAATGAAAAAATAAGGAAATGGATCAAACTAAATTTTAGACACAAAACTGAACGCAGTCAATACCAGCGATGACGGTCTCGAGATCAATTTTTGTGGTCTCGGTCTCAATCTTGTGCTCGTGGTCTCGGTCTTGGTCTCGAGGTGATGTGGTCTCAGTCTCATGTTTTTTAAATTGGTCTTGAGACAAGAGATTTTTTGATATGTTTGTTACTTGTTGTTATTGTAATAAATTTTGTAATTTGGTTTAAGAACAGCACTCAATTGACAGCTTTGCCAAAATTTGTGGTGGCAAAAACTCAGAGTCAAACTTCTTTAATCTATAGTTTTGCAACTTTTTTACGTTTATTTCAATCTTCTTCTTCTTCCGACTTTTCTCTTCAATCAGGGGTAGCCACAGCGTATCATGTTTCTCCAAAGCGTCCTGTTTTCAATGTCCTTTTCCCTCGCGCCAACTTTCCCCATATCTTCTTTCACTACATCTAAAAATCTTCTTTTCGGCCTCCCTCTTTTCCTCTTTCCCGGTAACTCCATTTCCATCATCCTTCTTCCTACGTACTCCTGGTCTCTCCTCATGACATATCCGTACCACGTCAGCCTGCGCTCCCTCATCTTCATTCCTAACGGTTCTACCTTAACTAAACCCCTGATGTACTCGTTTCTAATCTTATCTTTTCTCGTCACTCCCATTGCAAACCTCAACATTTTTATCTCTGCAACTTCCATCTCTTCTACTTGTTTCTTTGTGACCGCCACCGTCTCAAGTCCATACATCATTGCTGGTCTCACCACTGAACTGTATACTTTTCCTTTTACTCTAGCTGGCAACCTCCTGTAACAGATTACTCCCGATACTTTTCTCCATCCTTTCCATCCTGCCTGCACTCTCCTCTTTATCTCCCTCTCACAACTACCACTTTCTTGCACCGTTGATCCCAAATACTTAAATTCCTTTACTGTTGGCACTTTGTGTCATCCATCTTTACTGTTTTTTCGTCATTTCCTCCATTTACGCACAGATATTCTGTCTTTAACCTACTTACTTTCATTCCTCTTCTTTCCAACGCATATCTCCAGCATTCTAGTCTCTGCTTCACTTCTTCCCTGGTCTCTTCGCAAATCACAATATTATCAGCAAGTAGCATCGTCCACGGTGGTTCTCTCCTTACTTCGTCCGTTAGCCTGTCCATAATCACTGCAAAGAGAAACGGACTCAGCGCTGATTCCTGGTGCAGTCCGACCTTGACCTTGAAACTTTCTGTAATTCTTACTGCACACCTCACTACTGTTTCACTTTCCTTGTACATATTCTGTACAAGTCGCACATACTTTTCTTCCATTTCTGATTTTCTCATATAGTACCACAGCTCTTCTCGCAGAACCCTGTCGTAAGCTTTCTCTAGGTCCACAAATACACAATGAAGCTCTCTTTGAACTTCCCTGTACTTTTCCATCAACATTTTTTAGGAAAACATGGCATCGGTAATTCCCTTTCCTGGCATAAATTCATATTATTGTTTGCTGATCTTTACACTATCCCTTAGCCTGGCTTCAATAATTCTTTCCCATACCTGCATTGTGTGGCTCATTAGCTTTATTCCTCTGTAGTTTCCACAGCACTGTGCATCCCCTTTATTTTTATAGATTGGAATAAGCACACTTCTTCTCCATTCTTCTGGCATTCGTTCACCCACTAATAGTTGTTGAACAGTTTGGTCAGAAATTTTATCCCCATCTTTCTCATGCACTTCCAAACTTCTACTGGCAACTCATCTGGCCCGACCGCTTTATCTTTTTTATCTTTTTCAGTTCATTTTTCACTTCTTCTCTACTGATGAATTTACCTCTTCGTTAACCACATCTTCTTCACCTTTCCTAGGCTCTCTGTCATTTTCCTCGTTCCTCAGTTTCTCAAGGTACTCCTTCCATCTCTTTAACACTGCCTCCGAACTTACCATCACATTACCGTTTTTATCCTTCATAACCCTTAAGTGCTGTACATCTTTCCCTGCTCTGTTAGGGTGGAGTGAAAAAAAAATTTGAAAAAAGTGTAGTTCTTAAATCCTGCCAAATAGGCTAAAACTTCAAAAAAAATTGGTTTTGGCGAGTTGCTACCTTTGGGGGGCTAGCAACCCCCCAAAATGTGTTTTTGGGGGGTAAAATTGACAAAAAATGTCGTAACTCGGTAACCGCTTATCGTAGAGGCATGATTTATGGCTCAAAATTTGCAGAATCATCATGTTTCTATATGTGCTAAGAGAAAGTTTTTGTCTATTTCCACAAAAAAAGTTATAATCGATAAACCGTTTTTTATGCTCAATACTCGAAAATTGCGCTGTATGGAAATAACTTTGATTTAACATTTGAAATGATATATGTGTAACTGATAAGGACTAATTATGACAATCACAATATTAACAAGATGATTTGGGATAACTTTGGTCACCAGACAAAGTACTTAAATAGGCCTACTCATAAGGTACAGAACGTGCTAGCTTTACTGCCCATAAAATGTTTAGTGTTTCAGTAATTTAAAGAAAATCTGTTACATCTCATTACTTTCGAACTGTTGATGCTGATATTGGGTTGTTTTGCCTAAGGAGTGAGAGAAAAATAAGAAAGCAAGTTAGAGTACACCAAATACCCTACGCAAAATGAAGCGCATCAGAATTGCACTTTAGTGTCAAATTTTTTCAAAAGTTTTCGAGATTTAATCTTCTGGCGAATCAACCCATCTCTTCGCTCAAATCCTTCAACTTGTGCTGCGGCCTCTGTTACCATTTTGACATGGCGCTCTACACATTGGTTGTAACATGGGTGGTC
The DNA here is from genome assembly GCA_963680785.1 of Diplosoma virens. Lineage (NCBI taxonomy): Eukaryota > Metazoa > Chordata > Ascidiacea > Aplousobranchia > Didemnidae > Diplosoma > Diplosoma virens. Next base: position 9,679 of record CAVMFT010000108.1, read on the forward strand.
GAGCTGCAGTGGTCTTATCCGGCATTGTTCAATATCTAAATCAGTTAAATGTTCAATTACCGGAGGCTGCTGATGGCAAGATGTTAAATTCACCATCTTGTAGTACGAGTTCACTGTTAGATCCAGTGTGGGCGGTTCAAACAGCCGTACAGTTGAGGCGGTATCATAATATTTTGCTCCTTCCAAAGAATATTCTTCACTGCGACTGTCAACCAAGTCATGATTATTAAATGAAACCGTTGATGGCAAGTTTCCACGAATCGAAAGCACTTTGTTCACTCCTCGCATTCGTATCTCCTCATCGTTGTCACCCAACATGGCGATCAAGACATTTTCCTGGTGTGCGAAAAATGCATTTCGTTGCACAACTTTCAGAGCAGTTTTCCGAACAGCTTCGTCAGGCACCTGAAGAATTCGTTGGACCAAGTTGAAAAAATTTCTAGATCCGCAAGTTAGTTGACTATTTAATTTAATTTCAAACCAACTTGGAAAGTAAACTTGAAGACAAAACTTCGTCAGAGTTTCCAAGTTTGAGGAGGGTTCATCCACCGAAACATAATATCTGAGGATTCGACAGCCCAGAGTTAGCCAGCGTGAATGCACAATGGGACCTACTTTTAAATATTGCAAGTCGCTGTCGACAACTCCCATGATTATTGCTGAACATATCTTGTAAGCATAGTGTTGATCAGTACTCAGATCATTAACAACTGATTCTGGCAACTGTACAAACTGAGGGTTTGAAATTGACTTAAAATTAGCAGCAACCGGCCAACTTGAAACATCTCCAGTTAAACACTTCCCAATTGGTCCTGCAAATGTGTCAGGACTATTGGTGGTTCCATCAAGCATAGTAAAGACATGGCGCAAGGGTAGTTCATTGGTATGTAGTAGGCAAATTACCCATTGTAGTGGCTTGTTCAATAGTTCTTCCAACTTACGAATGCAACCATTGAACTTGCCTGTCATTGCTGCAGTTCCATCAGTGCCAACTACTGTAAGCTTGTCATGTAATTCGGTGTTGGCAATGGTGTTGAAGATCTTTTGTGCTATGGTTCTTCCTTTGCCATCCTCTGTGGAAAAATGAGAAAGATAATATTCACCAGGCTGCCCAACCATTGTATAGTGATCTTTAAGTTGCACAGACCTGTAAAACTTGTCATTTGGCCCTTGCATGGTGACCTGTGTTGCATCTTTGCGCCCATCAAAGTATATGGCATTCACTAACTTGAAATTTTCTTGCTCCTTTTTCCTAATTTCAGCACGGCATCGTTCTCGCTCTCTTCGAAGCTTGCTACGATCAATAACGTATGTCTTGTCATTATCAGTAATTAGACCCAAATCTTGCATCACACTATTAGCGATCGCAGCAGCAGCTCTGTCGGATATCTGAAAACGCTCACTCATCCTTGCAAGGTTTGACCAAATCATTCGATTCTGATTTTCATATGGCATTGATTGAGAAACAAATTCAGAAGCAGCAGAAGATTGCGTTTGGTCTGTGTTGGTTGAACTAGAATCTGACAGATAATCCAAAGCTGACTCAGGCACTGATGTAACTGATGTAACGGAAGAACATGTTGGTGGTTCTGGATGAGGTTGTAAGGGTCGAGAGAGCCTCAAAAACTGTATGTCAGCTGACGTTGAAGGAACCACAGCATCCACACATTTTCCAACTCGCTTACTAGTTTGATCTTTATAAAAAGCATAATCATCATCTGTCATTTTCAAACCATGTTGTTTCTCCAAAATTCTGCGCTGCTTATCGTCAGCACAAAAAACATCAAATATTTCATCAATAGTTGACATAAACTCTTTTTCCTTTTGTAAAAATGCTTCTCCTCGTTTTTTCTTTGACCAGCGATCAAGTGCACTGAAACAATTCACAAAACTTTGAACTTTTTTCGAAATGGTGTACAGATGAATGGGATATACGTTGCACCATACCCATCTGTCATAAATTTCTCTGGCAATGTCATTTGCAGCATTGAAGGTTCGAAAGTTTTTCAAATGAAGAATGCGTTCTATTACATGTCGCTTGGTAGGCAATACTCCTGGTGGAAAACTATCACGGGTAGAGAAAGTGTGTCCACTATGTAAAATCTTCTTTACAGAAGTTGAACTCCGTCTTTTCATGTTTTACTACTTCGCAGTTTGGCCAAAGCTTTGATTTACACAATTACTTAACAATATACCTGCAAAAAATAATAATAACTTTTCAGATAACTACTAGTTAAGTACAAACAAACAAACTTATTAAACAGTTTTTCTATCATAACTTTTTTTCTAGTGGAAATAGACAAAAACTTTCTCTTAGCACATATAGAAACATGATGATTCTGCAAATTTTGAGCCATAAATCATGCCTCTATGATAAGCGGTTACTGAGTTACTACATTTTTAGGAAATTTTACCCCTCAAAACACATTTTGGGGGGTTGCTAGCTCCCCAAAGGTAGCAACTCGCCAAAACCAATTTTTTTCGTAGATTTTACCTGTTTGGCAGGTTTTTAGAACTACACTTTTTTCAATTTCAAAAAAAAATTATTTTCACTCCACCCTACTGCTCTGTCTCTCTGTCTAGCCAATCTGTAAAACTTCTTCTCACCTTCTTTTGTTTCCATTCTAGCATACAAATTTTCATACACATGTTTCTTTGCCATCGCAACTGCCTTCTTTGCCTTACTCGTTTTTCTTTGTAGATCTTGTTAGCATTTTCATCTCTTATTTTATCTCATGCTTTCTTCGGCTTTTTCTTTTCTTTTATATTCTTCTGAACTTCCTCATTCCACTACTATGTCTCCCTGTCTCCTTTTCTTTTCCCAAATGTTACTCCCTATACTGTTTCAGCTGCTTTTCTTAGCATTTTTGCTGTTTTGTTCCACTCATCAAATAACCCATCCTCGCCTCCCAAAATCCTGGTCACCTCTTGTCTAAACGCTTCTTGACAGCTTGTCTCTTTCAGTTTCCACCATCGTATCTTTAGCTTTACTTTTTCTGCTTTTTTCTTTTTCACCGTGAGAGCCATTTTGCATACCACCATATGGTGTTGCTTTGCGACACACTCATTCACTATTACCTTACAATCGCAGGTATCCTTCAGGTCTTCTGCTTATCACATAATCTACTTGAGTACTTTTTCCGCCACTTTTATACGTCACCCTGTGTTAGTCTTTCTTCTCGAAATACATGTTAACAAGCGCCAAATCCATTCTCTTCGCAAAATCCACAACCATTGATCCTTTCCTATTTCTTGTTCCAGCACCGTACCTCCTCATTATTTCCTCATCCCCTATGTTTTCTTTGTCCGCATGTCCATTTAGGTCCGCACCTAGAACTATCCTCTCTTATTTTGATACACTTTCTATGAACCCATTCAGGCCTTCCTAAAAATCATTTTTCTCGTCCATGCTGCTGTAAACCTGTGGAGCATACGCGTTTACTATCCTTAGGATCGACCATTTTACTTCCAGTTTTATGGCCATTAGTCTGTCTGATACCCTCTTTATCTCAAAGAAACTTTGGCCAGCTCCACCCTCACCACCATCCCTATCCCATTTCTTCTTTCATCAGCTCCGTTGTAAAATAGTTTGCAGCCACCTCCAATGTTCCTCGCTTTACTCCCTTTCAACTTTGTTTCCTATAGGCATAGTATGTCTACATTCCATCGCTCCATCAAGTCTGCCAGCTTTCTTCCTCTTCCAGTCATGTTCCTATATTTAAGGTACTAACCCTTACAAGTGTGCGTCTCTCTTTCCACAGTTTCCACTGACTTTTTACTCGCCTTTCTCCTCTCTTTCTCCTCTTGCTTTCGCAATGTTTAGCAGTAGCATAATTTCCATAGATGCCCTGCCGTACGACACCTGAGGCGGTCGTTGGTAACCCGGGCCGCGACCGATCCGGTATGGATTCATGATCATAACGCATTTGTATATTTTCCAAAATTTTTACGCCAGATGCCCTTCCTGCCTCAACCCTCCCCATTTATCCGGGCTTGGGACCGGCATCAGGAACACTGGAATGTGCCTCCGATGGCTGGGTTTTTATGTTTATTTCAATAAAGATTTTAATTGTGATCAGGGCCAATTGTTACAAGGTAATCTCATTACAAGATTTGTGGTTCCTACCAAGCGCAAGACTGCACTGGTAGGAACGGCATTGTGCATCACGCACGCCGTATGACCAGATGCTGTAATATAACAAGTTTGGGACAGATGGTACTCTCTAGTGCCATCTGTCCCAAACTCGTTATAACCTCATTACGAAAAAACTTTATTTAAATTTTTCTTTTGGCAACAAACATGTCTGTTGTATGTTGGTACTCACACCCTTGCCCGCAATCAGTACAGTATTATAGTGATAAAACTTTTTTGGTCTTCACTTGAATTGAATTTTAATGTTTATTTCCATCTTTCATGTAAGCTTGGATCAAACGCTCCCCCCTCCAAAGGTGATTACTTTCATCCTACGTATTTTTTTCTTAAATAAAACGAACAAATTCTTGTTGTAACGAAATTTATGTAAGCAATAATTTGAACACCATGTTTATATATTTATTAAGTATAGCCTGCGATTTTTTATAAAAATTTAGAGTTGTTGGCCCTCTCGGTCATACGTTTGCTCACCCATATAATTTGTTTATTTATTTTTTTATTTTCATTTTTAAATTAATCCTCCTGACTTGCAGAAAAGCGTCGAAGGTGCAATATTTAGAACAAGCAATTATTCCCAACTGCTTCCAAAGATGCCAGGATATTGCTATCCGGGTAAAAAATTTTTGTTTTGATTTTAAGTTTTTAAAGAGATATGACTGCAATTTAGAGCTGCTTGCCAAGATCGCAATTTAGAACTGCTTGCTGCACCTGGCCTTCCTTTTTGTAAAAGACATCACGGATTATATGATTGTGTTTTTGGTTCTCAACCTCTCCCCCAACATATCAAATTTCTGCATACGTCACTACATGAATCTAATTGCTTAAAACAGAATACTAAACTGGTTTAAAGTCAAAGAAAAAAAGAGTTAATATGACGGGGTAGAAAAGGACAATATCCTAGAAACTACTTTGCATAATTCAACTTTATTTTTAATCTTTTTGAGGTGATTAATAAGACAAATTATATTCTATGTAAGCCAAAAATAGCCAACAAATTGAACAACTGCAACATGCCAATACAGATAGCCAAGCTAATCAAATATTTGTATGAAGTTTCAAACATTACCGTGATATTCTTGCGTGAAGTAAAAGATTTTTCTTCCCAAAGCTTTTTATCTGACACTCTTCGGGGGAAATCGTCATAATGAAGTAGAATTGAAACCGAACTAATTTATAAAGGAAGAAAGTAGAGTTCTCATTGGCTGAAAGAAGTCAACCAATGAGAGAAAAGATTAAGAAATTTTCAAAGAATAGACGAATCGTCTAATGAAGTAGAATTGAAACCGAACTCATTTATAAAGGAAGAAAGTAGAGTTCTCATTGGCTGAAAGAAGTCAACCAATGAGAGAAAAGATTAAGAAATTTTCAAAGAATAGACGAATCGTCTACTCTTTGAAAATTTCTTAATCTTTTCTCTCATTGGTTGACTTCTTTCAGCAATGAGAACTCTACTTTCTTCCTTTATAAATTAGTTCGGTTTCAATTCTACTTCATTCTAACGATTTCCCCTGAAGAGTGTCAGATGAAAAGCTTTGGGAAGAAAAATTTTTACTTCACGCAATCTTCAAATTCTGTACCACCAAATGTTGATATCCTTGCCTTCAGCATTTTTGAGTTTTGAAACAAAAGTTTCTTATGAATATCCTGCTTTTTTCAACATTATTAACCAG
>CAVMFT010000109.1:0-182195 GCA_963680785.1 Diplosoma virens
AAAACGCGTAATGTAGTGAAATAAAAACCGCAAAACTCCCCTTAAGATTGAAAGCGTTGACTGAAAAGATCAAGAAAGCTGCTGTAGTTTCCTCGCAGTGGGTGTAGTTTGAAGGATAGTGAACAAATAAACGGGTAGCTCAATTACAAATTGTGATTGAGCTACCCGTTTATTTGTTCACTATCGTTCAAACTACACCCACTGTGAGGAAGCTTTCTTGATTTTTTCAGTTAACGCTTTCAATCTTAGCGGGAGTTTGCGGTTTTTATTTCACTACAATTGTTCGTTTTTTCATCTCCGTTACGTGATTGATAATCATAACGTCATCTGTTGTTGTCGTTTGCCTCGTGGCTTTTAATGAAGTTTCACTTTTGTATCTTTGAATCAGAACCGATAAGTATGAGTAGAGTTTTTTTAATTTTCCAAAAATTTTGTTAAAAACACTTAAGTTTTTTGCAGAAACTGATGGTGACCTTTATGGGTCGAAATCAATTTTTCGTGATAAATTAGTTGGCGTAATTTTTAATTTTTATTTACATATTAAATATTCTAATTACATTGAAATTTGACCAATTTTATTAATGAATTTATGCATCGCAAACCCTCTTAAATTATCTTAACGATATTAACTATACTTTTATTTTGACTGTGAAAAAAGGGTTAGTTTTACTGAAGTGTTTTTGCTATAAAACCTCACCCTACTTTTTTTTATCTCTATTATCGACATACTGACTCATTATATTATAAAACTCAAGATAAAGTACAATAGTTTCGTACACTGACTTACAACGCTATTTTTGTAAGCAACATTGCTTAAATTGTCTTCTATATTTTTAAGAGGAAAAGACAACCCCCTCTGGCAAAGTGGAACATGCACGATCTCCCTCTGTATTTTGAAAAAAGTTACATATAATAAGTGAAGATTGAATCTTCAAAGTTTTCAAAATTTCCTCTTGATTTCTTAAGACTTGTAGCAGCAAACTTTTAAAAGTTGCACAGCCTAAAAAAATCATCAGTTTCTGCAAAAAACTTAAGTGTTTTTAACAAAATTTTTGGAAAATTAAAAAAACTCTACTCATACTTATCGGTTCTGATTCAAAGATACAAAAGTGAAGCTTCAATAAAAGCCAGAGGCAAACGACAACAACAGATGACGTTATGATTATCAATCACGTAACGAAGATGAAAAAACGAACAATTGTAGTGAAATAAAAACCGCAAACTCCCGCTAAGATTGAAAGCGTTAACTGAAAAAATCAAGAAAGCTTCCTCACAGTGGGTGTAGTTTGAACGATAGTGAACAAATAAACGGGTAGCTCAATCACAATTTGTAATTGAGCTACCCGTTTATTTGTTCACTATCCTTCAAACTACACCCACTGCGAGGAAACTACAGCAGCTTTCTTGATCTTTTCAGTCAACGCTTTCAATCTTAAGGGGAGTTTTGCGGTTTTTATTTCACTACATTACGCGTTTTCTCATCTTCGTTACGTGATTGATAATCATGACGTCATCTGTTGTTGTCGTTTGCCTTGTAGCTTTTACTGAAGCTTTACTTTGTGTTTTTGAGTCAGGACCCGATTAGAATGAGTAAAATTTTTTAAATTTTCCAAAAATTTTGTCAAAAACATTAAATTGAATTTTTCACAGAAACTGATGATGACTTTTATGGGTCGAAATTAATTTTTCGTGATTATAGTTAGTTTAATTTTTAATTTTTAATTTTTATTTTCTAAATTAAATATCCGGCTCATTGAAATTTGACCGATTTTATTATTGCATTTATGCATCGCAATTTGATCAGTTAAATAAAATCGTTAATTTGTCTTTACTGGAAAAAGGGTAGTAGATTACCGACTTCGGAAAAAGACTTTTGACATGTTAAGAGGGTTTGTCAAGTAATTTGCAAGCATATTGTAGAAATTAATTCTTTATAGCCTCTTTTCTCTGGTTACCATAAGCTGAAACCATAGATCAATTAAAGTTAGTAGTTTAAAGCAGCAAGATTTTTTAAGACTTCTCTTGTATTGCAAGACAGCTACGCAGGCTCAGTACAATTTCTGTATAGATTACGCAAAAGAGCGCTTTTTTCATTGATCCTCGTTACATAAAAATTTTTATAAATTTTTGAAGAGAATAAATCGGGGAAATACTTTTTTAAAAACAAAAACACTATTTGCATTAAAGTTGCTTTAAATCAATATTGTAACGTTGAACTATTACAAAAGCAATCAAAAATGTCATAAAAATGATGGACAAACTTATTGCTGCTTGGGTCTCGCAAATTCTAAACAGTTCATTTTCAAGATCGCAAATCATCCAAAAAAAGTTTAATGCAACTTTTAAAAAAATATTTGTATTTTTGCGCATTTTTTCCAAAACAAATTGTTTTAAAAACGTGTTTCAAAAATAATTTGTATGCTTTGTTATTTCAGATATCCGTCTTGAGCGACATAGGAGAGGTGTCGATTGACGACATTGTGAAAAGAATAATGTCGTTTATTTTGATAAATGACGTGCCGTGCAATTCAATTTTGTTGGACATCACGGCAAAAGGGAATTCGGGGCAACCAAACTATTTGAAGTTATATTCGGTTAGTTCTATTTATGTAAGCGTTTGTTTATTTATAGCTAGTATTTAAGCAATGTCGTTTCCAAAAGTTTGCTGTAAATGTGCGCGGAAATTTTTCCGTAGAAACTTTTTTTTTTTGTTAAATATGTGCATTGTGCCAGTACAAAAAAAGTTCATATTAGCAGACCTATAGCGTAACGTCAACTCTTTCCAAAATAAAAAGATTTAAAGAAAAATTGCTTTTTAATATTAAATATATTGCCGTAAAATTATTTTGAAAAATTTTTGTTAAGTTTATAATGTTTAAAAACGCCAGTATAGCGTTAATGCTATCATGGTTAACAATCAGGCATTTATATTAAAAAAGCAACCTTTTTTCAAAAAAAGTATTTCTTTAAAATTTTTATTTCCCTATTTAACTTTTTTGAGCAAACATAGAAAAAAATTTATAACATATCAAAAGCAATATAATCCAGTTCTAGACAATAAAAAAAATTATTCCCCTACCCCTTAAAATTGACCTCTCTCAAAAAACTTTTATAACCTTTTTTCAGCTTTTACGATACGGAAATTGATATCAAATAAATTTAAAATATTTTTAAAAAAAGGACCGATGTTTCTCCCTCCATCAATTTACAAAGTTACATCCTACGCCTAAAAACAAAAAAAATGTATGTCAAGTTTTTTCAATCCTATAAATGTGTATAATGTTTGCATATTCTTTCCGTGTCCAGTATTTCAATTTAAAATAATAAAAAAATCTATAATTGTACTTTAGAATTGCTTAAGCATTGTGTTTTATGAACGGGAGCTTATATCACATATCTGTGTGGGTTTCTTATTGCCAGCTATAATGATGAATTTTCCGTAATTCAAACTTTTATCATCAAACTTTTATTATTTGTATGCAATAAATCCCGTATCGGTAGTTATGTCAAAAATGATTATTACGGCTGTCCAATTAAAAAAACAATTAGTTAATGTAAACACCAAAGAACATCAAGCAATGTCGAAACGTCAATATCCACTATTTCAACAGAAAAAAATTTTTTTCAGCATGTGACTAAAAAATTATCCTGATTCTGGCTGTTTCAAATGTGTTTTCTTTCAAATTTACTTTTGGGTGAGTGTACAAGGAATAAAGATTTGTTATTACACAGCTGTTCTCTTTAAAAGCCACCTTACTTCCAAGTTGATCTTACGTACCTCAATTTTCTGCATTACGTTTTACTATCTAATTTAGTGTTTCTCAACTTTTTGTGGTTGATGACCTCTTTTGGAAGATGAGTTTAGCTTGCGACTCTCTGCTAACTGCAATATTTTCTTTACTTACAAAATTAAAAATATATTTTCTACATTTAATATCTGTTGATAAAGTGCTTCTCAACTTTTTTACTGTTGCAAACCAAAACCTCTAAATACCATTATTGCAGTTTATAGAGGTCTTTTCCTTGTTTTTGCCAAACACAAGCATACATAATTTAAGTGAAGAAAAAAAAGAAGGTCTTCCTTAGTGGTCGAAGTAAAATCAAGGGTGTAAAGACTTTTCTTTGATGTTTAACAAGGTTTGTGGTTTTAACTCCACTATTAAAAATGGTAATTAAAAAAAGGAAAATTAAAGTAAAGCCTAAAAAACATCATCATACTCTGATTCTGCTTCGCCAACTAACGAAGACTTTTTTTCATCTTCACTTTCATTTTACATGTGCCTGCGGCCCGCGATAAATTTGCCAATAAAAAAGGACCCACAATGGGTAAAAAGTGAAATAGGCCTGCTGTAGAAGAAAGATTTAAAAAATTGCATAAAGTATCGTGGCAACTTTCCAAAACAAACTTGGCAACTCTTACGAGTCGCGATCTCAGGTTGAGAGACGCCGGTCAACTGGTCGAGTCTTTCAACCAATCAGGCGTTTTGTCGCAGAATTTAAATAACGAAAAATTTGTATTTGTATTTTTCTCATGATCGTCGAACAAAAATTCAATAGAATGTTGATATTTTGTTCTAACCTTTTAATAGTTTAACCTTTGGTACACTTTTGTAAAGCAAAAAAAATTTATAAAAGTCCAATATTAAAAATTTTAAAACAATTAAGTCTAATTTGGATTGTTGTTATTTTTTTTAGAAGCTGTAAAGAAGCATCCTATTTCGAAAAATGCTAAAAGGAAAGAAATTGAAAAATTCGCTGCAAAGTGGCTTCGCGACAGCCGTGACCGCGACGGCAGAAGAATAAAAAGATCAAAAGCAAATTCCGATTGTTGATATTTTGTCATAATTTTTGAATGTTTAAATTTAAAAATAAAAAAGTAACTTGTGATTTGTCAAAAGTTTTAAAAATAAAAAATATCAAAAAATTGGATTATAAAAATGAACAAGTTTTAATAAAGAATAGGTAATCCACTAAACAAAGCATGGTTTTATAGTTTTTTTGTTTTGTCTTTAACATTGTGTAAAATGTGATAATTTTCCAAGCAAGATTATATAAAATCACTATAAAATCCGCGCAGGAAGTTGCATTAAGCCACCGTAAAAACCCTTACAGGAAATCGGCATTAAACCATCATGAAAACGGTGCAGGAAATCGGCATTAAGTCACCGCGAAAACCGTACAGAAAGCCGGTGTTAAACCACAGTGAAAACCGTACAGGAAATTGGCATCAGTCACCATAAAAACCATGTAGGAAATCGGTGTTAAACCACGATGAAAACCATGCAGGAAGTCGGCATTGAACCACCGCGAATCCCGTACAGGAAATTGGCATTAAGCCATCATAAAAACCGTGCAGGAAATCGGCATAAAACCATCATGAAAACGGTGCGGGAAAGTGGCATTACACCAGCGTGAAAACCGTACAGAAAGCCGGTGTTAAACCACCATGAAAACTGTGCAGGAAATTGGCATTAAGCCACCATGAAAACCGTGTAGGAAATCGGCATTACACGCCAAAAAACGTCGTGCAGGAAATCGGCATTAAGCCGCCAAGAAACCCATGCGGTTAAACCCATGTGGGACCACTTCGGGGCCCGCGGCCAAATCGATACGGGTCCTGTACAGGCTGCCCTCACAGGGCCCGCACAGTTGCCCGTACAGGGCCCTTGCGGGCCCTGCATTGCAATGTTGACTGGGCTGCAGAAAAAAGCCCAGTGTGTTTCCTGGTTTATAAAGACAAAGTCAGACTGTGCAAAAGTTTCTACGTAATGATGTCGTTTACCGAACCAATGTCAGAGACATTAATGATTTGCAACATCGAATAATTGAAGCAATGGATACAGCTACTGTAGATATGTTAGCAAGAACATGGCAAGAAATTGAATATCGGCTGGATATCGTAATGGTGCACACGTAGAGGTATATTAAAGCATCTGACGTTAACTTGAAGCATTTCCCTTTACTAGAAAACAAATCTATTCAAAATATCTTAAAAAATAAGACTACAGTGAATTTTTGAAATTGTAACGATAATTTACGGACACCCTGTATAACTTTTTTCTGCACTATGTGCACATTAATTGTGCAGTGGGTCTTTTGAAGTGAGATAACAATCAGTGCCTTAAAACCGTAGAGCGATAGTTATTAAAAACGTTTATTTCGAGGCCTTCGATGTTCAACCAAATGGTGGGCCTTCGGTACTCGTTGACAATATCCCTTGAGGGGGCGTTTTTCTTAATTGCATCGTTCTAAAAACAATGATTGCCAATTAGCAGGCCCTGACTAAACAAAAGAAAGAGTAGATACAGCTAAGATATTCTGCCATTTTGGAAGATTTGTTTCTACTCCCACACGAAAAATTTCAGGAGCAAACCTTAACGTTTGGGCTCCGAAAAAGCATCTGTCATCCGGGTCAATTTGTTTGCTTTTACAGTAAATAACCTACAGCATTTTTATTGTTTCTGATAAAGAATTTATTAAGGTTCAAAAACGTTTAAACTAAATGTTTTAGTATGTTTACATTAAGAACTTTTAAAATGGAGGTTCAGTTACCTTGGAGCAAAGCCGTTCAACATACGACCCCAATGCCTCTTTTATGGCCCGCTTCAACTGAAATAAAAACCAGAACTATAAATAAAAGTTAAACAAAATGTTTAAAAGAGAATTTTTTGTGGTAAAATAAGAAACAAATTTAAAGTCGAATAAATAAACCATATTTAATAATACCAATGTTTTTAACCTGCTTATACAGGGTGTTTCAAAAGTAACATACCGAAAGTATATCTCATATTAATAAATAGAATACAAGCTATATGGATTCGATAACATTTATTCATCAAAGATAGCATGACAGAGAACCGAAATGCAGAATATATATCATATACATAGGCATATTCTATAAATATTTGCTACATTAACTAATCATAACAGTTGATGGAAATGTTAGCCATCTTCTTGGAGACAGAGTTCGACTCTCCAACGCAGGCTGCTGAAGATTTACTGCTGAAGTACCTCACATCTAAACTCCTTTAGAATATTTTCCACCATGACTGTACACTTCTTTCACCAAAAAAATTCGCTCTTCTAAAGACAAAGGCATCTTATATGGCCATAAAAACTGGACTTAAGATCATTAATTTTCCCTCCACTTTTATACTAAAAGTGCCAAGTATTTATGTTGCCATGGTGTACTATTATGACGTCATAAAGTGACAATCCACCACATTTGAAATAAAAACTGATTTTGTAATTATAGATATATTTTGCGGCAATAAATGTGAGCATTATTCCCTGTAAATATACAATTTATTGGCATGAACGTTGTGCATGTAATAACGTACTTTGTTTAGTCGCTGCTTCCTTATTCACAATCTTTATTTCTACATGCACTATGATTAATTTCAAGTTGATTGTGAGTAAAACTGAAAATAAATAAATGATGTATTTCAGTAATATAGTGGTACGTTACTTTTGAAACCCCTTGTAGTTTTTAATCCTTAGTACTATTTTGTATTCATTTACGTCACACTGTAATTAAATTCAGACTGCGAACCATGGCAATTTGCTCTTGTTTAATCGTAGTTCTTGTTGAACGGATACTTAAATACAACAATTCATTCCGAAAATCAGCCTAAAAGCTTAAAATGTCTACAAGTAAGAAAAAGAAGGCTAATTGTGGAAAAAAATGGTTCAGTAATGAGTCGTGCAAAATTTGCTAAGAATCTGTGACACACTTTCCTTCTTCAGAAAGCAGAAAAATTAAAATGCAAGGTATCAATGGTGAAAAGTATGCTGAAACGGTTGAAAAATATCATATGCCATTGTAACAAGCTTTGAAGATTTTTGAAATCGCAGAGCCGACTTTCAAATTTTTGCTCATCCATTTGAGATGACTGTTAAAAATATTCGAGGTTGCTTTCAATTAAAAATAATAGAACTGCAAAAAATGCCGCCGACATTTTACTATTGTACGTTTTGACCATTGAGATAAATAGTTGCACGTTTAGAACAATAAAAACAAAAAAACAATCGGTTGATACGCTTGAGATGTTCTAAAATGAGAGCTTAGTTGACTTAATGCAACACCAAGCAACAGCTGTTGTCTCAAAAAAATTGTGACAACTACAAAATAGAACCATTAGGCAGTAGGCGAGTTGTTTGTTGATTGTGACAATTTTGTTCTTTATAGAAAAAGCAGCTATTTTTTTTGCTTCAAATAAAAAACATATTTTGAATGATGAAAATTTATACACGGAGGTTTTTCATCGTTTATACTTTGCTTTACTCAGCTAGTTTTCTTTTGCTTTAAATGAAAAATTTATTGTTTAATCGATTTATTATTAGCATAGATGTACGAGGTCTGTTCAAAAAGTATCCGACCTTTTTCCCTCTCGCCAATAAGGTATGAGCAAACTGCCCGTGCAAAGCGTGGCTGCACACACACACATTCACGCGTAATCGTGAAGCGTTTCAGGCCGATTCGTCATTCGTATCTCTCTGTGTAAAGCATTTAGTGCAGGCGTGTAGTACGTGTTCATCGGTTTTTTGATTTTCAGAAAATTTCATTTCAATGACAGAACGCATCGAACAGAGGTATTGCATCAAGTTTTGTCAAAAACTTGGTGATACTCAAGTTGAAACAATTCGAAAGATTCAACAAGCTTTTGAAAATGAGGCCTTAAGCCCAACTCAGATAAAGCAATGGTTTAAACGCTTTAAAGATGGCCGTGCATCAGTGGAAAGTGATCCTCGCTCAGGAAGGCCATCCACAAGCCGAAACGAGGAGGCGATGGATCAGGTTCGTGAAAAAGTGTTGGAGGATCGTCGTTTAACAGTACGAGAGATTGCTGCAGAAATGGGAATAAGCACAGGCTCAGTTCATTCAATCCTAACTGAGGATTTGAACCTGCGGAGAGTGTCGGCTAAATTTGTCCCCAAGCTGCTGACGGAGCAACAGAAGGAACTCCGGAAGGAAATTTCGGAGGACATGCTGGATGCTGCAAATCATGACCCAGAATTTATCAAGACAATCATCACTGGTGATGAGACCTGGGTTTATGGTTATGACCCAGAAACCAAGTTTCAATCATCACAATGGAAGCATCCGGAATCACCACGCCCAAAAAAAGCTCGGCAAGTCCGCAGCAATGTGAAAGTTATGCTGACCTGTTTTTTTGATTCCCGTGGCATCGTGCATCATGAATACGCACCAGAAGGTCAAACAATCAACAAAGAGTACTACCTGGAGATTCTACGTCGCCTTCGTGATGCTGTGCGAAGAAAGCGGCCAAACATGTGGGCAGCAAAGAATTTTCAGCTTCACCACGACAATGCTCCCGCTCATTCTGCACATGTGGTCCAAGCTTTTCTAGCCAAAAACAGCATGCCACTTATTAGACAGGCTCCTTACTCTCCCGACTTAGCACCGTGTGATTTCTGGCTGTTCCCTAAGCTAAAAACAACTCTGAAAGGGAGGCGATTTCAGTCAAGAGAAGACATTATGAAAAAAGCGACGGAGGAGCTTCAGAGCATTCCGGGGGAGGAGTTTATGAAGTGTTTTGAGAAGTGGCAGAAGCGCTGGGATAAGTGTGTGAACCACCAAGGGGAATATTTTGAAGGAGATTGAATAAAACTTGCAAAATTTATTGTGTTGTGTGCTTTATACAAAAAAGTCGGATACTTTTTGAACAGACCTCGTATTCACCACTTTTAAGTTTAAAAGTCTAAAATCAGAGGTATTCTAGACGTGTAAACGTTTTTTATTAAATACATGCTAAAAGTGACAAAACGAAGATGTTTAATGGTCGAGGGAGGGTCATAAACTAAAAAAACGTTGTTTACAAATAGCTACCAAAGAACACAATTCATTTGAGTGCGGCGTCAAACGTTTGGCCAAATACCGCATGAGGAACAAATAAGATCAGTTTTTGATCTTGAACCACTTTCTGGAAACACTTCCAAGAGAAACAAAGTTCCCATTACAAACATATAGTAAGAATGGTCAAGTCAATCAACAAGCAAGTGCCGACAGACCTGTTTCGTCCTTATTTTTTTTTTGTATAATTTTAGTTATAAAACACGCATATCAAAAGCAAAACACAAAACAAACGAAATAAAAACAGCTGTTTATATTTTGTTATTATGGTGGGTGGTTCTTTAATAGTAGAAAAAAGGATAGAAAACATTTTTCAAAAAAAATATGGCATTTAAATTCTTGACTATAATGTATACACAGAATGTTTGAAAAAAGATTTTATACAAAGCAATGAAAAAGAATTATATGTATTTACGTTAAGTAAGAGGATGGAGTATTGATATTTAATGTAAGTACAAAGAAGCAAAAAGATATATAACAATTGGATAAAGGGAAAATGTTTTTATACAATAATTGGTGAGTGACTAATTAGTAACAATAAGACATAAATAATAATAATCAATAACAATAGAATCAATACACGATAATCATAGTACAGAATAAATTAATACACAAAATCATTGATATAGAATAATTCAATTCAAAAATTCATTGATATGGAAAAAAAAACAATACATCAATAATAAATATACGACAAGAATCAACACGCAGAATAACAATGAATATCATAGCTTTTTTTTTTTTTGAAAATATTTAATTGATAATTATTACAAAAAAAAAAAAGGTCAGCTTTGGTAAGTATGAATTAAAAGGATAGGGATGACAAGTTTCTAAAACGGAAAGATTAAAAAAAAACTAATAAAAAGAGAAAGGGTTCAGAGAAAGGATTTATTTCAGGTACTCAGGAAAGTTTTTTTTAAGGAAAGATTTGAATTTTGTTTTGATTTTATATTTTTCCTCAATGAGGGTAGAAGTAGGGATGGGGGTGTTAAAGGAATAAATACGGTTTCTTAGGGTTTATAGAGAAAGTCTAATTAATGAAACTAGTTTGGATATTATAATGTGAGGTGTGCCAATTGTATTTTTGTAATTGAATAGAAGTGTGTTTTGTGTGAGATGGGTAGGTTTTTTTAATGTGGAAATTAGAAGGGGTTCTAGATGTGAAATTAAGCTGCGGATAAAGCGACATTGGAAAAAGAGGTGATGAGGATCATCAGAAGAAGAGAGACAGATTTTGCAGAGAAAGTCATTAGGGTTTCGGGGTTTGAAGTTATGTTTGGAAAAGAAACATCCCCAGGTATAGCCTTTATAGGCTGTTCTGAAGCATATTTCTTTTTTTCAGGTTTGTGAAAAGAGAAGGACGAGATTTTATAAGGGTCAATCGGAGCCATGTATGGGGGATAGTGTTGTTTAAAAGAGGAATAGGGTTAGGGTCAGGTTGAAGTAAGGTTAGGTAAAGTGATTTGAAGGTAAGGTGATCAATGTCATGAGGGGGGGTAGAGATTTTCGTGAAAAGGGAAAGGGTTTTGGACCAGAGAAAGTTGGGTTTATGACGGTGGGGTTGAGAGTTGGAGTATAGTCCAGGTTTTATAGGTATGATTTTAGTTCCAATGTTGTAGATTGCGTATGACATCCAAAAATAAGGAAGAGGGTTAGGGGTTTTAAGAAGATAGATGAATTTCCATAAAAAAGCTGTAGAAGTTTTGAGTCCAATATTAGGGTGGGCGATACCACCGTCTGATTTGGGCAGGTAGAGGGAGGATCTTTTAATGGGTTCAAAAGGGGAGAAGTTTCATAAAAATTTGAAAAGAAGAGTGGTTAGGGATTTGATTTGTTTAGGGGTTGGAGGAATAATTCTGGAAAGAAAGAGGATTCTAGGTAAACAGTGTTGATTTAAGGAAATAGTTTTGGAGAAAAGGGAGTCTTTAGGGTTTAAAGTCGCGAGTGAAGTATGAGGGAGAGAACGAATTAGGTCATCCCAGTTTTTAGACAGATCTTCTTTGGGAAAAGAAAAAGTTAGTCCAAGGAATTTAGTGGAGGTAAGAGTTTTACCTTGGGGAAAAATAGAACGAAAAGATGATAGTAAAATTGAGGAGTTAGAGATTATAGAGGTTTTGGAATGATTAATTTTAAGACCAGAATAAGAAGAAAACTCTTCGATTATCTCACAAATTGCCGAAAAGGATTGGGGAATGATATAAAAAGGGTCAGATTATCTGCATAATGACTGACTTTAAGTGAAGAGGTACCAATGGAGATTCCTTGGATTTTAAATGAAGTTAGTATTTTTTTGGTTAAATGTTTAATATTAATTAAGAATAGGAGCATGCTAAGTGGGGACTCTTGGCGAATGCCACACTTAACGGAAATAGGATCGGAAAGATAGCCATTTAGGTTGAGTTGGGCTGTTAAGTCGGTAAGAAAGATTCGAATCCAGTTCAGAAGAGTAACTGGAATTCCTAGTTTGGAGGCGGTAGAAAGAATAAATTCGTGAGATATTGTATCGAATGCTTTATAAAATTCAATTTGGAGCATAGCTAACGGTTGAAAAAAGTCGTTTGTATAATTTATAGCAGAGAGGATATTTAGATGGTTTTTAAAATCTGTCTGTTTGGGAGACCACATTGCTGTTCTAAAGAGATAACAGAATTTAGAATAGGTCTGAGTCGAGATGAGATTATTGTAGAAAGGATTTTATAATCGGTGTTTAGAAGTGAAATAGGGCGCCAGTCTTTAACAGATAAAGGATTAGGTATTTTAGGGATTAATTTTATAAGGGAAAGGGATTGAGAGTGTGTTAGTTGTTTTCGGAGGTAAGTATTATTAAAGGTTTGACATAATATTGGGATTAGTAAAGGAAAAGAGATGTAGAGTCTTGGGGTAAAACCATCAAGACCAGGGGCAGAGTTTGGATTGAGGGTTTGAATAGCTAATCGGATTTCGTTATTTGTCATTAAAGGGGAGGAAGGAAGGGTTTGGAGGAATTCATGAGGAATAGAGGAATTTATCGTATCAAGATATATGAAGGGGTTTAGAAGTGATGACAAGGGATTTCAAAGATTTTTGAAGAAAGAGTGGAAGGAGTTAAAGTTATTTGAAATAAATTTTTCTGTAGAGATAGTAGGAGGGGGGTGTTAAGATCAGTCGGGAGGAGGGATTTAGATTGGGTTAGGTTTTCAATAATTGGGGCCAGAGGGGATGGACCGTCTATACTTGATAGAGGGGGAAGGCGGGACCTGATTTGAGATCCATTTAATTTATTTTCCTGAATTTGTTTCAATTTATGAGTTAATTGAAATATTTCTTCATGTTGATTGGTTTGTCTTGCTTTAATTAAATTGTTTTGTAAAGTGTTATGTATTTTTGAAATCTTGTTTTGCTGTGTTTTGGAGTAAAATATTAATTTATATTTGATTTTGGTTTTGAATTGGTCCCACCATTTAAGGAGATGCTGAATGGGGTTTAAGGGATAAGAGAAGTTTTTAATGAAGAGTTTGATATAAAGGTGGATAGTAGTAGAATCTAGAATAGAGTCATTCAATTTCCAATGTGATAATTTATATTTTTGTTTAGAGGGTATTTTAAGTGTAAGGAGCTTTATTGTGATCTGAAAAGGAAATATTGCAATAAGAGGAAAGAGATATTTTTGAGATTAAAGGTGAAAAGATGTATATGCGGTCTAGTCTGGATATGGGTTGTAAGCGGGAAAAAGAAAATGTTTTGGAGTGAGGATACAGAAAGTGATAAGAGTCAATGAGGTCAAAGTTAGAGAGAATTGTTTGGAAAAGTATTTTGTCGTTGGTGTTGGGTGTGAAGTGGCCTGTTTTGTCGATTTTGTTTATTACTAGGTTAAAATCTCCGGCTATGATTAAGAGTCTATTTTTGAAATCTAAGTTGTGTAAGTATGAAGAAAGGGTTTTGATTGCTTTAATTCGATGTGAGGTTTGGGAGGAGGTTTTACTAGACGGAAGGTAGCAGTTTATGAGGGTATAGTTATTATCTGATCGAGTGAAAGAGAGAGATTAAATATAGTTGGGGAGGATTATGTGAGGAGAGATCATTTGTGTATTAAGATGTATTTGGTTTGTATTTAGAATAACGAGGGTTCCTTGTCTGTGTGAAATTTGTGGGATTAAAGAGAGATCAGTATTGCGGAAGACTAGAAAATTGTTTTGGTGTGAAAAATGTGAAAGTTGTTGGTGGTGTATTGTGTGTGTTTCTTGTATACAAGTGAAGTGAATGTTATTGTGAGTGATAAAGTGTGCGAGTTTGTCATCCGATTTATTAAAGCCGTTTACATTAATAGAGGTAAATTTTATTTGCATTTTATTTTAAAAGAAAGAATTTATTTGTGTAGGCAAAAAAAAAATAATAATAAATAAATAGTAATAGTAATAATAGAGTGGTGTAGGAATCGAACGCGTGGAATAAAAGATGTGCAATAAAAAACAGAAAAAGAACAGTGTAGGAATCGAACTCGTGTAAAAGAAGATGTGCAGAAAAAAAATTTTACAAAAAAAAAGGTATGGGAATCGAACGCGTGAAGTAAAAGATGTGCGTGTGGAAGAAATGCTGATCAAAAAGAAATATAGAAGGAAACGGTGTTGGACTATTGCGTGAAAGAAAGAGCACGAAGTTAAGTATATAATGCAATTACTTAATATGGAGTTATATTGGATCAAAAGAAACTATAGTGTAGGAATCGAACGCGCGTGCTAAAAGAAGAAAATTTTAACAAGAAGAAGTCGTTAAACTATTGCAGGAAAAAGATAACAGAGATAAAGCTTGTAGGAATCGAACGCGCGTGATAAAAGAAGAAAATTTTAACAAAGAGAAGTCGTTGAATTATTGCGGGAAAAAAACGGAGATAAAGCTATGTGTAGAAAGAAGATTTCCAAATATGGAGTTGTTTTGATCGAGTTGGTGAAGAATGATTTTTGGGTGTGGTTTAGAGTTAACGCATGAAGAAAGGAGATATTTATAAAAAGAAAATAACTGACTTACCTTGACTGAAAAAGTGAATTCAGAAAAAGAACGACAAATTTGAGACATTTTATCATATAATATTTTCATATAACAATTATTAAAAAAAAATTTTAAATATTCATATAAACGAAACCACATAATTATACGCTATTTTTCCTTTTCGGATTTGTTCGCTTTTTTTCTGGGTTTCAAATCAATGGATAAAGTGGATAATTGGGACGAGGGGGATAGTTTCCGTTTTTGGATTTCGGAATCGTTGGGGGAAAGTGGGGTTTAGGGGGAATTTTCTTTACTGGTTGAAGGTTGGGGCATTTTTGCAAACTGGATATTATCGAAAGATTGTATTGCGTCTTCTTGGCTGATGTTTAGGGATGAGGCGTTAATGCTAGGGTTGTTATTTTTTTCGTTAGGTAGGGTTGTGGGGTTTTGGTTAAGGAGGGAAATTTTTGGGTTGATTTCTATAAGTTTTGTTTAGTTAATTTCATTTTGGTTAAAGGGTAAAGAAAGGGGGTTGGGTTGTTTTAGGGGTTGAGGTGACTGTTTTAGCATAAGTTTGTTTGGAGACAAAGGGGTTGGTGTAGATTTTATTTTCCTTCACTTGGTTATTTTGGGAGATTTTTTTGGGGCATTCATCTAATTTATGACTAGTTTCTTTACAATAATTGCATCTTTGCTTAGGAATCTCTCTACCGATGTTAACGGCAATAAATCTATTTCGGAAATTTAAAGAGTCCGGTATTTCTTAACAGTTGAAATTTTCCATATATAAGTGTAAGTAGGGATTATGTATAAGGGGGCATTTTTTGTGTTTACCGAATTCGAAATGTTTAAGATTTCCCAGTTTTTGGTTATTGGTTTCAAACTTTCTGCATTTACATCAAACGGCATAGGATAAAGGGTAATAAGTTGACGATATCCCGGTGGTCTATTGACTTGGATTGTAAAGTCAATGTTATCATTACTTGCGATTTCTTGTGGCTCTTTAAACGTTTCATAAATATCTTCGATAATTGATTTCGGGGTTGTTTCCTTGAAAGTGACGTTAAAAATTTTTAGAATATAATTGTGTGTCGCTATGCCAAATATCATGTTTAAATGAGATTCAAAAATACCGTTTTCCAAAAATAAGTCGATAAAATTGTTTACGTTAAAGTCTGCTTCCTCGTGCTCAAGTTTGATTTTAAATAATAAAGAGTTTCTTTTAGTCGTCATGGTAATTAGGGTAGCACAAAAATAAAGAAAAGATTTTACCTTGTCTTCTTAAAACAAATAAAACTGTATAATACTTTACTTGTAGGAACAATAATCCAGTAATTGATAATTTTTCTTCTTGAGATAATATTTGGACTGGTCAGGGCACTACAGCTTGTTGTTGACCCCAGCTGAAAAAGTTGAAAACTTAAACAGGTGGCACAACTTTCTGTTTGTGGTTTATACACCTCAAACATCCAGTTGTGGACCTGAACGCTGGGTAGATAGTACAATGAAAACAATGTTCCACCAGCGCAACTGCGAAAAACTTCGCTAAGCCACAAAGGCATACTGGCGGTGGTTCCGATATGCTAAGCACATCGAGTTAGCAAACACGGATACGGGTTAAGACAAGCAAAACCCTGCAGTTCCTATTACAAACATATAGTAAGAATGGTCAAGTTAATCAACAAGCAAGTGCCGACAGACCTGTTTCGTCCTTATTAGGACTCGTCAGGGCACTACAGCTTGTTGTTGACCCCAGCTGAAATAGTTGAAAACTTAAACAGCTATTGAAAACTTGAAAACTTAACCAGTATGCCTTTGGGGCTTAGCGGTGTTTTTCGCAGTTGCGCTGGTGGAACATTGTTTTTATTGTTGAAACAAAGTTGTTGACGAAATGTGGACTCCAATTCAAATTTGAAAGACATTTGAAATACGCGTTATAAGAAAAGCAGTTGGTTTTATGTATTTTGAAAACTTTATAGGTTAATTAAATTCAATTTTGATTTTTTAGAACAGTCATAGGGGGGCACGAAGGTACCGCGGTACTTTTACGCGGTACTTTTGAATTATCCAATTTAATAGTAATAAAAAACTATTTTTGAAATTTTTTTTTATTTTTATTTTTGAATTACGTTGTTTTTGAATGTCAATTGAAATTCAATGTATGACAGAGTTATAACTATTAAATTGGATTATTCAAAAGTACCGAGTAAAAGTAACGCACTAACGCGGTACTTTTACTCGGTACTTTTGAATAATCCCATTTAATAGTAATAAAAAACTATTTTTTTATTTTTATTTTTTTTATTTTTATTTTTGAATTACACTATTTTTGAATGTCAATTGAAATTTAATGTACGACAGAGAAGTTAATAGTTATAACTATTAAATTGGATTATTCAAAAGTACCGAGTAAAAGTACCGTGCCCACCTATGAGAACAGTGGTACATAATGCGCTAATAATTTTTCATACGTATTGATTTTTTAAAACAGATTTATATAACGGATTAGAACACGTTTAGGCATGCTTCCAGTCAAATACCAATTTATTTGAATTTCTTAAAAGACGTCATTTTGAATATTCCAATATAAAAGTAAAAAAGTAATTTAAGTAGGCTAGACGATGGTCGTTTAACATTGTGTGTTTCTTTGATTTAATGAAAAATGGAATAATGTACAGTACTGCAAAGGCCTCCAGCTTGAATTTTCTTCAGCGTACGAAATCCAATGCGTCACAAACTATCACGGTACAGTTAGCCAATAAACTACAAACAATCTTTATGATTTTCTGACTCACAATTGCTAAACATAAAAATATCATATACATATTTTCTACAAAATTTTTCTGCCCGCCGCGCTTCAAAAAAATGCTCAATGACAATAAACTAACGATTAATTAAACTCAGACCTAAAAAATTATTGGTGGCGGTTAAGTATGTGGCTTACCTTTCAAATGTGGGCTACGAAATTCTATCTCTGCTTTAGTATGTTGCCTACCATACTCAAAGAATTGAAAAATCTTGGCTGGAAAGGAAATTCAGCATTTTGAAGAAAAGGCGCAGAATTTCAATTTATCACTTCCAAGGGCATCTTGATGAATACTGCTGGCGATATTCGAAGAGATGCCGACTTATTTACATGCATTCTTGAGGATATCAAAGAAATTTTTAATGATTAAAAACTGAATTAAATTTGTTTAAAAGTGTTAAGAGATTTTAGAATTTTAGCTTATTTTATTATGTTTTTTCTTGACATACCACTTTACAAACTTTTTATTTTATTATTTACTGTTGAGCACTTTGCTTGTATTAACTAACCACTCAAATATATTCATTTTAGAATGAAATAGTTCTTAAACTCATGAGTGTACTGTATTTTTTTAAAAATTTCAAGAAATATTAGAATTGTAGCTTATCTTATACTTTTACAAATACTGTAACTTAGGTAGGCCACATACTAAAGCAGAATAAAAAAGGTAGGCCACAAACTAAACCGACACCAAATTATTTTATCAAAAATATATTACGTTTGCCCGTTTGTTTCACCAATCAAAAATAAAATCAAAATAAGAAAACCAAAGATAAAAAAACAGTCTTACAAAGCAATTAAAAGATGACACAAAAAGCCGAGATAAATTTTTTTGATTAAATTTCAATATAAAAGATAAAGTTGCTTTTTTACTGGCGCTATTGTTTTTAAAAATCGAAAAATTTATTCGATTAAACAGAAAGTCCTAAAAATGCTTTTAAGAAAATAAAAGATTTAGTGTGTTCTCTTATTCAAATAAAGTCGTCTATTACTTGGAAACAATAGAGCAAGCCCGCTTTAACGAAGTTTGTGGTTTTAACTCGGGTATTAAAGAGGGTTAATTAAAAAAAAAAGGAATAAAATTAAAGTAAAGACTAAAAAAAAGTCATCATAACCTAATTCTCTTCGCGAACTAACAAAGATTTTTTTCATTTTAACTTTAATTTTACATGTACCTGCGGCCCACGATCAGCGTTCCCTCTAAAAGCTTGCTTAGTGTGCGCGGAATGAAAGGCCGTGTGAGCAGTAGTGGATATTCAAATTTAAAGACCCCGAGGCAAGGATTTTCAGAAATTGATGTTCAGTAAAAAAAAAAAGGAATTTGATCTTGTCTTTGAGTTTTCTCTCCCAAAATCAAGGTGTTCTCTAAAAAAAAAGCTCTTTACTTTGATTTCATCCCTGATTTTTCTATTTTGTTCCCGAAATCAAGGTGTTCTCCATAAAAAAAAAGGTCTTCATCTAGAACCTCTCTATTTCCCAATTTTTGTCCCGACTTTTCGAGGTTTCGTGCTATTTTTGAGGTGAAGATCTTTTTTTTAGAGAACACCTTGATTTCGGGAACAAAATAGGGAAATCAGGCATGAAATCGAAGTGAAGACCTTTTTTTAGAGAACACCTCGGTTTTGGGAGGAAAATAGGGAAGTCAGAGATGTTACCAAAGAGAAAACCTTTTTTTTAGCGATTACGATGATTTTTGGAGTAAAAACTGAAAGATGAGATGAACGCTATTTGAATATTTACCACTGTGTGGAGCTTGCTTCTGATTGAAAGCACCTATTTAGCTTGCCTTGCCAATACTTATGCAGTGCGCGGCAAAACGAAAGTACTGCGCGGGGGTTTTAGGTTAGTTGCGCGGCCGCGCAGCTTAGTGGGAACGTTGCCCACGATAAACTTACTAATAAAAAAGGAGCCACAATGGGTAAAAAGTAAAGCAAGCCTGCTGTAAAATAATGATTTTAAAAAATTTTGTAAAGTATCGTTGCGACCTCGCAAAACAAACTTGACAATTTTTCCGAGTCGCGACTCCAGGTTGAGAAACGCCGGTCAACTAACTGATTGAGTCTTTCAACCAATCAAACGTTTTGTCGAAGGATTTAAATCATGACAAATTTGTACTTTTATTATGATTGTCAAACAAAATTTAATAGAATGTAATTATTTTGTTCTAACTTTTTAATAAGCTAACCTTCGATGCACTAGGTATTACAAAAAATTTATGGTGCCGGTATAGTATGTGATATACCCAAGAAATATCCAGTAATCTGTCTAATCCTTTTTGCAATTTCTATTTACTAACTGTATACTGGTCGAATTTCCCCAATAATCTCTACGGGAATTTTCAGTTAATCTCTCTAATCATTATTTTATCACATAATCTCCTATCGTGGCATTTTTTAGGCAGATCCCAAGCTAAACTAGAAACATGTAGGTAAATCACATACTATACTAGAAACATGTAGGTAGATCACATAATATTCCAGCACCAAATTTATAAAATTCCAATATTAAAAAATTTAAAACAATTAATTTTAATTTATATTATTATTTTTTTTAATTTATATTATTTTTTTTTTCAACTTCGCTTCTTTTTCCAAATCTGGAAAAAGAAGCGAAGTTGAAAAGTGCGTTGCGAAGTGGCTTCGTGGCAGCGGGACCGCCACGGCAGAAGAATGAAAAGAGCAAAAGCTTTAGACTGTTGATATTTCGTGGTCTTAATTTTTGTCTGTTCAAATTCAAAAATAAAAAAGTAACTTTTGATTTGTCAAAAATTGATTATTAGAATGAATTATTTTAATAAGGAATAGGTAATCGACTAAAAAAATCATGTAGGTATAAATTGGTTTTGTGGTTTTTTAGTCTTGTCTTTAACATTGAGTACAATGTTGTAGTTTCCCAAGAAAGATCATTTAAAATCACCATAAACCTCGCGCAGAAAGTTGCATTAAGCCACCATGAAACCTTTACTGGAAATCGGATTGAATCATCATAAAAGCCATGCAGGAAATCGGCATTAAGCCATCATAAAAACTGTGCAGGAAGTCGGCATAAAATCATCATAAAAACGGTATAAGAAATCGGCATTAAATCACCGTGAAAACCGTACAGAAATCCGGTGTTAAACCACACCATGAAATCCGTGCAGGAAGTCGACATTAAGCCACAATGAAAATTGTGCAGAAAATCGGCATTAAATAATTGCGAACCAAGTACAGAAAATCGGCATTAAACCATCATGAAAACCGTAAGAAAATCGACATTAAACTGCCAAAAAACCGTCGTGCAGGAAATTGGCATTAAGCCACCACAAAACCCGTGCGGTTAAACCTATGTGAGGCCACTTCAGAGCCCGCAGCCAAATTGGTACGGGTTTTATACGGGCTGCCCTTGCAGGGCCCGCGCAGTTTCCCGTACAGGGTCCTTGCAGGGCCTGCATTCCATTGTTGGCTGGGTCTATCACTCCCTTATAAACAGTCAGCTTTTTTATTTCATTTTAAATTGGTGTTATGGCAATAAAATCTTGGTTAAAAGATTACAACGATTGTGCTATAAATTTGTTAAATTAGTTTTTAGTATTAACAGTAACTCAACTGTTTGTGATATTATGAAAGAAAATAAATTGTTTACGATAGATCAACTTTTAAGTAAAGAACTAATTGTGTTTATGTTTAAGCAAAAAAATGGTAAAAATCCAATTGCATTTAAAGATATTTTTACTAAAAACAAATCTAAATATAATACCAGAAACAAATCTATCTTTATTCCAAAGAAATGTTCTAGCACAGTATGTCAGCAAGCTATTTTACACCGTGGTTCAGTATATTGGAATTGCATTCCTTTCGACTTAAGAAATAAGAAACCAAGTGTTAGATCTTTTACTCTTAAGGTTTATAAATATCTTTTAGGTAATGAGAATAATATTTATTTGTGGTGTTAGATTCCTAAAAGCGATATACTGCCCTATATATTTTTAATTACAAATTTCTGGAAAAAAGGCAATGGAAATGATATAAAAACTTTTGAATTTACTCATTGGGAGAAAAGCTCAAACGATCAGGATATCCGGTCTTCTTCCAAAGATACTCGTATAAAGAACTCTTTTTTTAAATTTTGTTTTTCTGCATAATTTCAAATCAATTACTCAATCAAATTGATTCTTTTTCACCCTTCGCTCTTTAATTAAAATTTCTTTTTTGGCAATGGTCTACTGCTTCATTTTAGCAATTAATTTTCAATTTTTGAAATTGTAATATAAATTTCAAAGCAGTTACTAATTGCTATTGACTTTGTTTAATTTGTTTATTTTGCTATTATGCTGGTCTGTAAAAATTTTTATTATTATTATTATCATTTTTTTTTAATTTATGAATTCTGTTGTAAAAGTTTTTTTTATATTATTTTTATAACTTTTGTTATTATTATATATATATTTTTTTCATATTTACTTATATTTGTTATGTTAATCATACATAATTTTTTTCCATCAACTTCGACTGGCATAATAGTTTTTATATGTTATGTTATGTTATCTTTAATATTGTAAATATCTACTTTTATTTGATTTATAATTTAGTTTTTTTTTTGTATATAATCATTATTACTATTATTATCATTTGTATGTCACCAGATGCATTCAGAAAAGGTTTCTGGACCTGGTAAGGTTTCTTTTTACGGGTGGTTTTTCTTTACTCACCTTGCTCAGTTGAGCTAAATTCCCATTTTGGCCAGCGGTGCCACCCATCATCATTACGCAGACTAGTCATGCACTGGTTATTCATCCTCTCAATTTGATTGATGATATTATTATTATATATATATTTTTTTTTTTCTTATTATATTTTTATTTAATTAAGGTGTTGCGGCCATGCTTTCTACTGTTTTGTACTTTCACTTTCTGATTATCTTATGCATATTTTAACGTCAGACGTTGTGCTGCTTCTTCCTTTTCTTGATCATTTTAATATTCATAATTTTTGTGTTAAACTGTTTAATAATGATTGAGAATAAAATAAATGAATAAATAAATAAATGAATGAATGAATCAAAAATATCCGGTTTGAGACCACTTTAGAAAAGACTGGACTGGGACCGAGTCCACATCACATCAAGACGAGACGAGACCGATACCAGAAAAAATCTGTCTCGAGACCAAGCCAATCGTGAGAACTTCATCACTGCTTCTTAATCTTTACTGCCAAACAAAAGAAAGTGAATAAAGTCTTCTTTTCAAGGCCGCACCACCACTGTTGCCATCAAAATACTGCCAATCAATTTTGTTCGTTTTTGGTGATTAGCAATTGTTTCTCACTATTCATCGACAAAAATATCTAACAAATCTTGGAATTTATTTTGTATTGCGTCTTGTTTGATTCCGTTTTATTCAAACAAGTTTAAAAAAATCAATAAAACCAAAAAAAAAGAGGCGGGGGAACGTCACTTGACAGACAAAAATGAATTATTCAAAAACACCGCTTGACCGACACAATAGCTGCAGCTGTCACATAGGGAATGCGTATGAACTAATGTTGACAGTGGGGTTAGGGTTAGGGTTAGGGTTTGGCGGGAAGCTGTCAGCTGTTGTCGGACAACTGACTGTTTTGGAAAATTTCTTTTGTTGTCGGTCAACTGCCGATTTGAGGGAATTCGGCAAATTTTGTCGGTCAAGTGACGTCAACTTAAACAATGATTATGTAAAGTGTTTGCGCTGCTATAGAAGCAACAAAGGTTGAATCAGATAAAACATACACATAAAGTTGTTGCGTAAAAAGGCATAAAAACGCGCAAAAAATTGGTGCAATATTGGAAGTTAGTATAAAAATTGCTGCTTGCACAATTCTGAACGCATCGCTTTATTCCACTCTTATTCTCGAATAAACACGAAAAAGAAATAAAAGTTTTGTTTAAAAGCAATAAAAAATTTAAACATCATAAAAACCATCAATAAAGAAAAAGTTTTTAATCACATTTGGTTGGAGACATATTGGTAAAACATAGCTTAAAATAAAAATTGGTAAACTAAATTTTTTCTTCAGTCATTCCAGAATCAAAGCATATTATTCCCAAAAGAAACACATCAAAAACTTTTTAGTTTTTTTGTGGCAATAATTTACGATAAACATTTCCAATTTTGCCCAATTCAGCGTAAGCAATTTTACTTCGGTTTACCAAAATTTGATGGCATAGCTTATGTAAATCAGTGTTTTCCAACTTTTCATAAACCAGTACACACTTTTGACTAAACTATAAAAATCTTTAGACCCTAGTTTTACTGTATATCATATTTATAAATCTAAAAAAAAACAGATAATTAAAGGAGGGCTTTCGTTTTTTAAATCTTCATTGTTTTTTTTATGCGACATATAATTAAAAAAAGATAATCGACCAATAATTGAAGACAAAAAAAGGTCTTAAAAGATTAAATGAAAAGATAACCCGCATTGTAATAGTCAGACTGAACTAAAAATGTTGTTGAAAACTCTATACACCCCATCGAGCTGGTACACTCTTAAAAAAATTCTGGTACGTACTAGGGTGTAGCATATACCTGGTTAAAAAGCATAAAACTGTTGATAGATTAAGCTTTCTCCACTTGAGATCGATGCACTTCAAGGATTCTATAGTGAGCTATTGAGAGGATCCACAGGTTTTTTCAATGAAATAAAAATTTACGATCTACATTGTACTATATTCGAAACCATTTTAAACATCAAAAAAACTCTTAGTTATAGGTACATTCAGAACTTTGGAAACAGATGTACAATATGCTAACGTAGTAGTACAATTATTCAACTCTTGCGCAAACCTAAAAATTTAAAAAACTTGATTTTTTGTGAAATTTTAAATACAGCATAATAAAATTCCAAGTAGACCTAACCAAAAAGCTTGGTTTATCTTGGTTAGAAAGAGTCAAAACAATAAAAATTGCTCCAGTAAAAACACACTTTCCAGATTTACCAGGTTCATATAAGTTCAGTTCAGCCCAGATTTATACAGTATAGCAAATCAAAAGAAGCAAATTTTTAACCATATCGCTAAGCTGAAAAGTTTTAAACCTGTCGCCAAATATGTATTTTTTGAATGTTTAAATAAAATCTATTAGTTTTTTTATAGGTTTGTGGCAAAAATTATAAGCAAATTTAAATATGCCCTGAGTAACGGCTTTTACTTTTAATCTCTAATTCAATTCACATAATATATAACATCAAACTTGACTTCAATTTGTGAATTAAAGTGAAAATTTATTTTTTTCAACAAGTGTTATTAAAAAAATTTTTCGTTCTCTAATTCGAAGTAAAGAGAAATTTTTTCAGTTTTATTTCTTGTTGACGCATGCTGTCATGGAAAAAAAATTTAAGCTGCTTGATCACAGTCATTATTGCAAAGAAACCTTCAAATATTCCTAATAACGCCTTTTTTTTTATTAACTTTGGGTTTATGGCAAGGGTGTCGGGTAAAAATAAAGCTTAGCTTTTGGCCTTTAGAATAGCTTAAAGTTATTTTTCCAACCTCGTTATTGAATCTGATTTGTTATCAGATTATACTCGCCAACTTTCTACCAGTTGATTATCGGGTTTACAGTCTTTGATCGCGGCATTATCGTTCAGTACAACGCTGGGTAGAGAATAGGATATATTAAAATTATTTACTTAATACAGGGTGGTCCAACTTCTTTACTCTTGCGGACCACTTTTCAAATTTGTTCGAGCTTGCGGGCCTCAAGCGGCTAGAAATTGTTGGAAATCATCGTGTTCTCTAAAAAAAAAGGTCTTCACTTGGAATCGATTTCTGATTTCCTATTTTCGTCCCAAAATCATAGTGATGCTTAAAAAAAAAAAGGTCTTCACTTGCAATCGATCTTTCATTTTCCTATTTTCGTCCCAAAATTATAGTGTTCTCTAAAAAAAACAAAAAAAAGGTCTTCACTTGGAATCGAACTTTCATTTTTCTATTTTCGTCCCAAAATCATAGTGTTCTCTAAAAAAAAATGTTTTCAACTTCAGACTGTCTCAACCAACGCTTTCAACTTTAGATTCTGTCCCATAAGCTCACCATGCCTTGTTATAGAAGGTTGCCGCTGCTTATAATCGACAAGACTTGAATTGTGCAAAATTGTTCCGCGGGCCTGTAGTTGGACCACGCTGACTTAATATACATAGACCATATACGTATAATTTTTCAAAACTATTTAGACACTAAGCAGTGCTTTCTCAATATAAAGACAAAGTTTGGTTATCAAATGGGTATGTTTACCACATATTTTTATCTTGCTCAACAATGAAAAGGCTTTTCCTAGTTTCACTACATCTTATGCGAATATAACAAGTTGCTAAAGAATAGGCTGGTAGCGGCACTGTTGGCTTCATAACAAATCGTGTAAATTCGTCATTATGCATTTCATGAATGTATTGACAATATCTTGAGATAAGCTCTAAATCTTGTTGATCATGAAAGTTATCTTTAATATTTGTTTTTAAATGTTTTATATTTTTGTTTAAATTTTTAAATCTAGATAGTGAAAGTTTTCGCTTCAGTTTGGGTTCTAGCCTTTTATCAGACAATCCAAACAAAAATGTTCTAACAAGTAAATAACTATTATCGGACATCATATCATCAAACTCTTGTAAAAATTCTTCTTCAGGCAAAGAAATTAAATGCAAAGCAACTAAAAATTCTTGAATAAGAATGTGAGAAAAATGAGACTTATACTCATCATCATCCAGCAATTCATCGTCTGAAGAACAGGGTAAGGTAGTAAAGAAAGAACGAATGCAATCATTGCTTAGTTTTTCTTTTGAAAAGTCATCTTTGTCAAAACAAAGTTTGTTTTGAGAAAATTGAGAAAAAGCAAATTTTGCAAGAATTTCAAGATCAAAATTGTTTTGGTGATCTTTTTTAAGACGATCAACAAATGTCAAGAAAGTCAAAGTAAAAGTAAAAGTTGTTGTTAACTGAAATAATTCTTTTTCATAAAAGCATTTTTCAATTAAGCAGCATAAATAAGGTGAAAAACAAAATGACCAAACATCTGGAAAAATTGATGAATTTTCAAATAAATTTGGGATTAAATGTGAATAGTTTTGTTTGAAAATTTCGCTCTGGGTTTTACGATTGAAGCCAAAAAAACTAAGATGTCTGGGAGACTTAATATCAGGCCACATTCGCATCCACTCAAGATTAAAAGGTCGAGAAATTATAATTTTCTTTGCATCTCTTAAAATGAAACTTCGAAGAATATTCATAATTATATTTTCTCGGGTCGATTCGTTAAAGTAACTTACACGTTTACATTCACTTTTATGTAAATTTAGAATTTCAAAATGATCCATTATTAAAAGAATGCTTTTGCTATCGATAATCTCTTCTAAAACTTCATTACACGTAGGCCCGTCATTCATCCAATTATGACATCTTATTTTTGATGTCAAAAAGTCAAAAAGATTTAGTTTTTGAAATGGCTCAATGAGTGAATCGTGGTTGAAGTCACAGTAAAATATATATTCAAATTTGTCTGAGTTTAAATACTTTTGAATAGTTTTTAACACCAACATAGTTTTTCCTGCTTTGGCGGCTCCGGTAATTGCCACGCACTTACAATCTGATTCGATTAGCTCTTCCATTTCGATTGTGCTATCGGGGTCAGTATTAATTTCACGAGAAATATCTTCTCGTTTCAAGTCCTTTTCGTCGCAATATTTCATGTGGGTAGGTTCCTGGTTTGAGAGAAGCACTTTCTTCTCAGTTGAGACTTTTTTTGGCTCATATAAGTCCTTTAGTGTTTTAGCAAGCTTTTGCCTAAGTTCGTTACCTAAAAAAGTTTTAATGAGATTACTTTAATGATATGCAAAAATTTTTTAGCTTTAATGATTAAAAATTAATTGAGAAAAAGCAAGATTTAAAACAAAAGTTTTCAAAACGGTTTTTTGATTAGAACAACCAATTAAAAAACTTTTACAACTTTATAGTTAAGATTTCCAATAGCAGCTTACGTTAAGCTGCTGAATGGCGTTGGGCGGAAAAATTGAGGTCTCTTTCTTTCACCGGATTGCGAAAGCGTTGTAACTTAAGAAATCACAAGTCACGTCTAAATAGGTGCCATATACATGGGACACTACATGGAGCCGAGGTCTGATGTTTTTGCATGACGAAATCCGATGCTGGCGTAACACCGATGCTGCCAGCATCTAATCCGGGCAGTACAGCAGCTTGGAGAAGAAAAAGGATAAACTTTTGGCTCTAAGCCAGTCTGCTTCTGTCCAAATGTCAGAGCCATTGGAAAAATGTTTTGGCAGGACGGGCAAAATTGAAAACAAGAGCACTGTTTTATTTGAATCAAAAGGTGCATAAAAAATTTTTTATAGTCTTAAACTAAGTTTTTGATAGAAATTTTGCGGTTAAATTCAAATTTATCAGCTAACAATTATAGTGTGGACAAAAAAAAACAAGTTTAATAAAATAGTTATTTTATTGTTATAATAAATTATTTTAGTTATTTTCTGTCTGTGCTATTGTGGGAAATAAAGTAATGGTGTTCAACTCAATTTCAGGAAGAAATTTTAGTTACGAAGAAATTGAATTCTAATTTATTGCCTAAAAGGCAAAGTGAAGATAAAAAAATCATCAGTGTATGTAGTTGGTCTGGTAAGTTCTTTCACAACATAGAGCCTTCTGTTAAATCGGCCTAGATGAGAAAGTTAAATTACTATACAGTTGGAATCTATAACACAATGATTTTGCCATTTCGTCAATGCGATAGACTTTCTTGTTTGTCTTTACGATTTAAAATTTTTATACTAATTTGCAATTTGCATTTATTAAAAATACATTTCAACTAACAAAGTTTCTTTTTTCTAAATTTTCCGCTCCTGCTAACTTACATTATTTGCTCTGTGGATTCTTCCAAAAAAACGTTGTCATATCAATATCTTATAATCTATTTCATTTAATTTTGATCGAGATTATATGAATGTGCGGACAAACGTTACACAATGCTTTTGTCTTGCGAATTTCAAAAGGCACTTTCTCCAACCTATGCTCAAAGCGCTGCCTCATTTGCTCAGAGTAGATGTCTTTCTGTACGATAAAGATAAAATTTGATTAAGGGAAAGTAAATTTTTTTATCAAAACCAAGATCTACAGTGTAGATCTGTGTTTCTTGTGTAGATCTGTTACCGTTACAAACAAAGAAAAACCAAAGTAAAGTTTCGGTAAAGAGGTTGTTTTTTTCAACCAGACAACAATTGAAAAAAGCAGCCGTAATGGATTCAGCATTTATTAAACAAACATTAAAAAATTATTATTTAAAGACGAACGTTTTCGGCTTACTTCAGCCCTCATCAGGTTTCTACAATTTTAGTAATATTAATTAACTTTAAATTCACACGCACACATAAAAAATTAACAACAGGAAAAAACAATGTTTATTTTTTAAAAAGGCTGTACTTTTGACTAACATGCTAAATTTTAAATCAAAACGAGAGAGAAACTAAATTGATACAAATTAAATTTCAGATTATGATGTCATTGAAGAAAAAAAGGAAAAATATTACAATCAAAATATATTCAATAAATATGAAGCTCCGTTTGCGAACATTTGTCGATTTAATTTTGGACTTAACTTTTTTATGAGTAGAGCTTCATGAATCTTGGAACAAAATTCTGATTTGCATTTAAGTATTATTACAAAATTGTTTTCATCAAACCGATTATTAGAACACTTTTCACACGACAAAATATGATCTTTAATTGCACTACCCTGTAGACTTTTGAAATTCAGATGCTTCCGGATTCTAGTGATCAAATGTCTGGAAGACATACATCGGTATGTCCTCCAGACATTTGATCACTAGAGTCCGGGAGGATCTGAATTTTGCTACAACAAGACATACATCGGTATGTGCTACAACAAGAACATACATCGGTATAACATAGAACATACATCGCTGCAACAAGAACAACAAGAACATACATCGGTATAGTTACAACAAGACAATACATCGGTATCCAGACAACAAGACATACATCGGTATGTCCTCCAGACATTTGATCACTAGAGTCTGGGAGCATCTGAATTTCAAAAGTCTACAGGGTAGTGCAATTAAAGATCATATTTTGTCGTGTGAAAAGTGTTCTAACAATCGGTTTGATGAAAACAATTTTGTAATATTTAACAAAATTATGAGAAATTTAGAATTAATTTTAAACAAGCTGCTTAAAGATGAGAAACACCAGACTCGAGTTTTGCTCTTATTAGAGCTCGTTCGTGATGCTTATCTCACCGCGAATCGAACCTGGGACCTGTAGTCTTTCACACAGGTTACTGTACCACTAGACTACAGATCCCGGACGACAGATGGACTCAAAGAAGCTCTTATAACTTATTCCCGGATTTACTGAAAAATTAGTAAATCCGGGAATAAGTTATAACAGCTGCTTTGAGTCCATCTGTCGTCCGGGATGTAATTTTCAATTTTGTACCCAAGGAATCGTAATCTACATATTTTCAGTCTATCAAAAATCTAAATTTTTTTCTCTACACAAAAAATTCTCACTCAGCTCTTTACAGTTCAATCATATTTATCTTTCGCCACATTTGCGAATCAATCATATTTATTTTTCGGTATATTTCCAAACGCTATATATGAAACAGATTGGTTTGTTTATCATCTTAAAAAGTCGCTAAAAAAAAGCTTTGCCATGACAACTAACATGATGTGCTCCTTAATCGCTCCTAGACCTGAGTGATAGAATTTTTATGAGCAGAGAAAAAACTATTGGATTTTTGATCGGTTGAAAATATGTAGATTACGATTCCTTGGGTACAAAATTGAAAATTGCGTCCGGGATCTGTGGTCTAGTAGTATAGTAACCTGCGTGGAAGACTACAGGTCCCAGATTCGGATGAGATAAGCATCACTGACGCGCTGCAATAAGAGCGAAACTCAAGTCTGGTGTTTCTCATCTTTAAGCAGCTTGTTTAAAATTTTGTAATAATACTTAAATGCAAATCAGAATTTTGTTCCAAGATTCATGAAGCTCTACTCATAAAAAAGTTAAGTCCAAAATTAAATCGACAAATGTTCGCAAACGGAGCTTCATATTTATTGAATATATTTTGATTGTAATATTTTTCCTTTTTTTCTTCAATGACATCATAATCTGAAATTTAATTTGTATCAATTTAGTTTCTCTCTCGTTTTGATTTAAAATTTAGCATGTTAGTCAAAAGTACAGCCTTTTTAAAAAATAAACATTGTTTTTTCCTGTTGTTAATTTTTTATGTGTGCGTGTGAATTTAAAGTTAATTAATATTACTAAAATTGTAGAAACCTGATGAGGGCTGAAGTAAGCCGAAAACGTTCGTCTTTAAATAATAATTTTTTAATGTTTGTTTAATAAATGCTGAATCCATTACGGCTGCTTTTTTCAATTGTTGTCTGGTTAAAAGTAAAACCAATTTTTGAATAAACACTAAAAGCAAAAGAGTAGTTTTGCATTACCAACCTTGAGCCCTATTTTAACAGTCGTCCTGATGAGGAGTGGGTGGTACAATGCTATGGTTACCTAAAGTGGTCACATTTAGCTTGTGCCGAAGATTTGAATACATATTTTTGTCACAAATGTGATTCTGAAATTTATGATTGTGCTAATCCAGCAGTGAAAAAAACTGTTTTAACACTTTTAGGTAACGGCCAAATACCTCATTTTTTGCTTGATACTTATGTCTATTACTAGGCTATGTGTGATTTCATTGTGTTTACTTTTTCATATTGTTCTTTTCTTCAAATTACATTTATAATTAGACGTTTATTAGTGATTTTGTTGCTGTTACAACTTACCCGAACTGGTGTTACAACTTAATCCTTTGTCGGGGCACATTGTAACGCTTTTTTTAAATATTTGAATTGTAATTTTAACCAATAAGCTTTGAAAGAAAAAAAAATTTTTTGGTATTAGTTAAACAGTGATCTACATTTTTCATATTAAACAAGAATTGAAAAAAAAGTTATTCTGAGAAAAATTGCAAAAAGAAAAAAGTGTTACTACTTGCCCCGGTCTCCCCTACTATGTTTTTGGGACAAAAAATTGACAAAACCGGAACAAATTTGTACCCTTTTCTGCATAAATTTTTAAATTTAAACAAAAAAAATTTAGATTAAGCTTAAAAATCATTAAATGCTTCTAAATTAATGTTAGTTTATTAAAAATCAAAAAAAATTAAAAATAGGGTGATTTTATAGTTGTATGATATAGGATACAAAATCTGCTTGGAGAAGATTTAGCAAAAAAATTTTAGAATGAAATTTAGCGTCTATTAAACAAAAATTTTATACAATTTTTTAAGCAATATGTACAAAAGTAAAACTAGAATAAAAACAGTCATCAGAATGGAGTAAATGGATATTAGTGCTGTTCTGTATTTAGAGTGAAATGATTGCTTTAAATCACAAACAGAGTACTGTGAAAATGCTTCCAGGCTCCGTGCTTTGTGTCCAGGACCGGTGCCGGGCCTGTTGGGATGGGCTTCCCCGAGTAAATTGGTTTAAGCTCAACCGCCTGCAGACTGGTGTTGGGCGATTCCATTCGTCCATGCACAGAGGGGTCTCACTCCTTCACCGAATTGTGAGTGTGGCGCCTCTGAACAAACCGCAGACCATGTTCTAATAGCGGGCCCTATACATCGAGCACCACATGGAGCACGAGGTCTAACGGTTTTGGATGACAAAACTCGAATCTGGCTTAATAACATCACTGCCAGCATCTCATCCAGGCAGTACAGCAGTCTGGGATAGTAAAACAATAAAACCTCGGCCCCAGTCCTGTTTGTGCCTGACCTGGAGTGGATACCTTTTTCAAACCACGACGACGACGATCGCCTTGGTGACAATTCGAAACGTACTTGAATTTTTTTGTTCTTGGTAAAAACTTTTGATGGCGCTTTTCTGTTTTTGGCTGGACGATTTTATCAAAACCGCTAACTCTAAATAAAAACTAAAAAACTTAATAAAAAATTTCATCTGGCAGCAATATACATGTATTGAGATCTCTGAAAGTAAGTTGGGATAATCGCTTCACAGTTTGTCTAAAGAGGACGTCCTACCATTTCCTTCCAGAAATGGAAAATCAATCTAATTGGTACTCTTGCTGACAGAGCTTTTATGATTTGTTCTAAAAGCAAACTGGACCTAGAGCTTGGCAAAATTCGTTCAATCCTTTTAGAAAATGGCTACCCGGAACATCCAATCAATTCGGCTTTCAAACGAAAACTTCAACTACTAAATTCTAATCCGGTTCACGCAGTAAAAAAGTGCCTTGTCTACCTACACATCCCATGGATTGGAAATGTCTCGATGAAGTTTGAAAAGCAGATTACGTCTGCTGTGAAACGCTGCTTTTTCTTTGTCAAACTACGTGTTATTTTTAACACCCGACAGCACTTACCAGCAATTAAGAAAGACGTGTTACTTTCCCATCATCAGAGCAATGTTATATACCAGTTTGTGAGCCACTGCGATAGTCGGTACGTTGGTCGCACGTCTCAACGCCTAGAAGAGCAAATTAAACAACACGTTCCTTGATCCATCGCCAATCCTCGTGCCTCTCCCAACCGCCAAAGTCTTTCCCGCTCTTGCAAGGCCAACACACGCCCACAACAATTTCACGAATCATTCATTGGTCAACATCTTCTTGACAACGCCCAATGCGCTCTTCACTACAGCAACAAAAAATTTTCTATTCTCGCTCGAGGTCGCTCTTCTTTTCACCTTTCTGCTCTTGAAGCAACTTTCATTAAATCTCTCAATCCCCTTCTGTGTAAGCAAAAAGAATTGGTCTACTCTTTGAAAATTTCTTAATCTTTTCTCTCATTGGCTAACTTCTTTCAGCCAATGAGAACTCTGCTTTCTCTTTATAACTCAGTTCGGTTTCAATTCTGCTTCATTCTGACAATTTCCCCTGAAGAGTGTCAGATGAAAAGTTTTGGGAAGAAAAATCTTTTACTTAACGCACTTAAACAGAAAACTGTAATAAAATCTATCAAGCTGTTGGAAGAAAAGTGAAGCGGTTGACCAATAAGTTGACCTAGTTCATTCCCGCAGTGTTATACTGCTTTTTAAGACATCTGCGCTCTTTTTGTTGACATGATCTTTATTTTGAAAACCGTAATGTTAACAAACAAGAGAATACTAGGCTACAGGAAATTTGGTTATTTAGAAACAAAACCCGATGAGTAAACTTTGTGAAAAAATGGAAGTTACTCGTGTACCACAGGTTGGGAACCCTTGCTCAATTGACACAAAATTTTGGGTATTTTTTTGAGGCTAGGAAAAAGACCGTTGGCATATTTGTCGATCTGATAGTGGCATATGACACTGTCTGGCACCGGAATGGGACTAATTGGCCCCACCATTTGGGCGCTGCCTTATGGGTACGGCTATTTGGGCGCCAGCTAACAGTTAAGCACAGCCATTTAGACGCCATTCGATTTGGCGCCAGCCAAGTGTTTTAACAAATTTGAAACTTAAACAGGCTTGTAGCAATGAGAATTGGATAATCTAAAATTTTGTTCGCTTAAATGTTCGTCATAAATTTATCGCTAAGAATTGTACAGTGAAGATTTGGCTGACTCAATCCTTTTTTATTGCCTTTGTGTTTCGTCATAAACGTTCCGTAAATTACCTCGTACATTGAAATCTTCATGGAGTCTGTTTCGAGCACATGTGCTTCAAAAGTTTTCTTTTAAGTAGATAAGGTTTTGTTGTTTGTCAGTACGGAGTGTAGAATTTAAATTAGCTACGATTTTAACCTTTTTCAATGTTTAGATAACGCCAGAATTGATTTTAATTTTTATTTTTTTGGTTTATTTGATTAACTATATTCTTGATCGCTGCCTTGGTTAATATACGAAATTAATTAAATCAGAAGTCGTGATTCTTGTTTGATTAGAATCAAATTGGATAAAGTCAAGGTCAACTTAACAAGGCTCATTACAAAATGTACGAAAAAAAGTTTTAAAACTTTTCCTGTAAAAAGAAAGCTTAAAAAACACCAAAAATGAAAAGTACCAAAAAGAAGTTTTAAAACTTTTATTGCAAAAAGAAATCTTAAAAAAACCCAAAAACTGTCGCGTAGCTTTATTTAATTCATTTGGTAATTATGAACAAGGCTTTTCAAGTACTCAACAGCATCCATATTTTCAAATCGAAGAACAGTTTCATGTATTCTTCTGCCTGCATCTCGATACTTTTTTAGTTTTTGTAGTGGTTGATGACCAGCCAGTAATTTTTCATAATATGCATCTCTACCTTTCTACACTTTACGCAGGCCATCTATTAATTTCCAAATGGTGGGTTGATGAGTGCCAAAAGGCCATCGCCAAATAGGCTGACGCCAAATCAACTGGCGCGAAAAAGGCCATGTCTAAGCAATCGCGCCCAAACGGATGTGCCAAAACGTACCCTACCCGTCTGGTACCGTGGCCTTACCTGCAAGCTGTTAAGGCTTCTACCGGATGATAGGATGATTTTACAGCAGATGGTTAAAATGATCATGGATTTTGTCCGTTACCAAAGTTTCACGCTTACTACCGGTGACAGCTAGCAAAGCAGGCTATGCCATCTAAAAAACCGCCTTCCTCGGGAATCGGTCTTGGCTCTTTTTTTTCAACATGTGCACTTAAGCATGTCCTCCATAATTTCTAGAAAGCTTGTCTATGCAGGAAATCTAGCATTGTTGCACTCTTTTAGAAACTGGAAGGACTAACCCAGGAAACATAGGGTTATTGGCCGGATACTGTTTCAGTATAGTACAGTATCGGTTGTATCGGTATCGGAAAAAGATAAGCAAACATTATTGGACCAATATAGTTTTAGAATCGTATTTTTTTTTGTATAAATTAATATAGTATGTACTATATTGGTCCAATACAGTTTTTGTAAAGTATTTTTAATTTAAAGTTGGTTTAAAAATTTTGTTAAACATTGGTAAAACAATGTTGCTCCCCCGCAGTTAGAGTTTTGTAATGTGACATAAATTCGTAAAGTTTTTACGGTACGTGACCCACATAGTTTGTGTATTGATTTTTGATAATGATTTTGATGTATTAATGAAACGGCATTAAATTGGAAAAATATTATCGATTTGATACAGTTTTGATGTCGCAACACAAGACAAAGTTTACCGTTTCTGTGGATTGGACCAATATAGTTTGTGTATTGCTTTTTGATAATGCTTCGATGTACTGATAAGACGACATTATTAAAATTTTAAAACATTATTAATTTAACAGAAGTTTGCTGTTTTAATTTATGCAATTATGCAATTTAATATTATTAATCTAATTAATACAATTATTGTTTTATTAAAATATTAGCGCAGGGGTGACAAACCTTTTTTTGTAAATGCCAAAATATATAAAACATTTTTTATCAACTTAGTACCGTGCCGAATTGAAGTGAAGATGTTTTTTTTAGACATTACCATGTAAAGTAGGACCTATTTTTCTCCCAAAATCATGGTGATCTCTAAAAAAAAGATCTTCCCTGCAATTCGATTTCGCCTTTCTCATATTTAATAGGAAAATTGTTCTAAATTGTCCGTGCCAAAAAAATTTAATTTTACCCAAAGAATTCCTTGTCTTTGTCCAAATAATTGATCGTGCCAGTAAAAAATCTGCGCGTGCCATAAATTTGCCCTCCTCTATTAATGTATGTTGTTTTTTTGGTATTGAACCAATTTAACTCATGTATTGATTTTCGGTAATTAAACGTTTACCGTATATCAGGGTGGTCGAACATACGGTGCGCGGGCCGCAAAGTGTTGCAATTATTGTAACCACTCTTAATAACACAAGTAAATGTTGTTTTTATTTTAAATTTAACAAAAATCTAACTTTTAATTATATTTTTTGGGAGATTGCGGCCAGCACTTTTATTAGGATGAAGAAAAGTGGCCCTCTACTTATTTGAGTTCGACACCATGCCGTATATTAATCAAAAAGGATTTCCAGTGGCAAAACATTGTTGGCATGAAACAATTTGGATCTGGTATCTTGCACAAGTATGTATTTCTTTTATGTTATGGGGAAATGCATTGTGTTTCGATTTTATTTAAGATCCTTTTTTTGAACTTATCAATCTCGGTTTATTTGCTTTATACGATTTTGTGTCGTTATTTACTAGTTCCTTTAGGTAGCGCTAAAGTAAAAGCTTTAAATTAAAGTATCTTAAATTAAAACATTTTATAAAACATTTTTTTGACTAGTTTAATTTTGCAAATATAAAATAAATTACTTATAAATTTGTTAAATCTATTGAAGGTATAGGCTGCTATATGTTGCATAACACAAACTTGATTTTAACTTTACTGTTGTAACTTATTATATAATACATTTGTTATAATTACCATTTCTGTTTTAACATTCATTGCCAAATCACCAGACCTATTATAAATAAATTAAATTAAAAATTATTTACAAAGAATGAATTATATTAAATTAATCTTTTCATTGACTTTAAAGTGAGGATAAATTACTGTATTTGCCATGCTGCTTGATTGATGAAATAAAAACTAAAAAAAAAGAATTTGCTTTTAAAAGCAAATGTTTCATTTAAAACTCTTTTGCTTATTGAGTAGCCTTAAAAAAAGCTGTTTCGAAAAAAAAATTGAACGTTTTTGTCTAGCTCTCTTCAGGAGGTCTCGCTGAAATGAGTTCAAGAACTGATGTAGTATTTGAAAAGATTTTTTTTCCTTTCTTTTACACTTATAACAATTTACGTTTGTAAATAAACTCTTTCTGTCTGCACAAATTAGGTTTTTGAAGAGTTATAAAAATTGATTCTAAAACCGATAAATGAAAATTGGATCGTGCTTTAGAAAGAATAAAAAATTAATTGTCATTACATTGAGATGCACATTTTGGTTTATGTAATAAATGGTTTACAATCGCTTAGTCACAATGCGGTGTTGAATTAGTCAGCGGCGTACGCAGAAATTTGTAAAGGGGGGGGTTTTGGAGCGGAAGACACGATAGCTCTGAGTGGTCCTGGTAATGGGCAAAAACTTCCAAAATTAGGCCTACATTCCAAAAGAAAGTGTTTTGGTTTTGAGAACATCTTGCAGTAGCATGAATTTCTTTTTACCAAACCGTAAAACTATTGAAAAGGCATGTGCGTGTAATTCAATTATGACAAGAAACCTTCCAAATCATTTATTTTTTATTTTATCTCTGTTTTATCCTCCTGACTCGCAGGAAAGCGACGGAGGCGCTAATACATAGATAAGTTAGGCAATTACCCCGACCTGCTTCCGGAGATACCAAGATATTACTGTCCGCTTGTAATTTAATAGAGATATGACTGTAATTTAGAACTGCTTGCCAGGATCACCAAGCAGGAATTTGCCGTAAAGTGCCAGGATCACCAAGCAGGAAATTGTCTTTCCCAAGGACACTACAGAATGGCGCGAATGGGTTTTGAACCGAGACCGTGTTGATCACGAGCCCAGCGCTTTAACCACTCGACCACGCTGCCGACAACGCAACCGACAATTAAAAGCAATTTCTGTAAATGAAGAAAACAACAGGTAAAAAATCAAACAAACAAAAAAAATCTTTCTTATCAAATATTCAAAGTTTTTTACAGGCTTATATTGAACGCCTGTTTTTTTCACTTAATCCGTTAATTACATCACCAGGGCAAGGCGTGTGGCTCCTATAAATGTTTAGTAATGCAAGTCCATTCATTTGAGTGGTACCAGTTGTGTTTCGTAAGCACGTTTTTAGTCTGCGTAATGTGGAAAACAATTGTTCACTAGTGCATGTTGTCACTGAAAAAGTTAACAAAATAGTCATCAATGTATATATTTCGGAAAAGCATCGGAATTGCATTCCTTGAACCTGCTCAACGCATCAGTTGGTCTTTCTGCTGCGTTCAACCG
Organism: Diplosoma virens; assembly: GCA_963680785.1. Taxonomy (NCBI): domain Eukaryota; kingdom Metazoa; phylum Chordata; class Ascidiacea; order Aplousobranchia; family Didemnidae; genus Diplosoma; species Diplosoma virens. The sequence goes on from CAVMFT010000109.1 coordinate 38,574, forward strand.
AAAAAGTTTCCTGTTCCATAATATCAGTTCAGGAACTAATTCTCCCCAGGATTTCGTTAAATCATTTTTGTAAAATTTTACAAAACTTGAATACTTTTAATTTGTTAAGAAGTTGGTCCACTAGTTGGATCAGCAGAAATTAAACACTGAAATTCACCAATAATCGATTTGTGGGCTGTAAATCTTGCTTCGAGAGTGACAATAAAGTTATCAAGAAATGGAATAAAAATCCCTACACTAAAATGTTCTTCATCTGTTGCAGCAGCAATGTTGCATCGATTGGTCTGTTTTGAAGTAAGGCGTGACAAAATAATATCTTCAGCTTTGGCCTCTTCTTGCGCAAAAATATAGAGCTGATAAAAATCATATTCGGCTTTTTGTATAAGACAGTTCAATTCATTTGCAATATCCTGTGCAATGTTGATGGCTTTAAGAAGGTATATCGACTTTTTTTGCTTAACTTTGCACAAAACAACATTGTATCCAAAAACGTTTTTTAAAACTAAGAGAGCAATGCAAAATTCACTTTGCCTAATTGTTGATAGCAACTGCAGAGCTCGTGATGAAATTTCTCTGTCTGGCCATGCTGAAATTTCTGATAAAGCTTCTACTACGGTAAACTGTAAATTTGAAAAAGTACTAACACTCTCCCGTCGATCGACCCATCTGGTGGCACAAATTTGAACAAGCTTTTAAGCTTTTGTTATTGACGAAATCGTGTTGATTGACTTGGTTAAAATGTTTTGACGTTTTGGAGCATTAAAAAAATTGTAAACTGAAGCTATTGTTCCCACGCAGTTTATTCCCATTCCCATGCTTAACTTTCAATATTTTACAAGTTTGAAAGTTTTCACAGTGGCAGCTGACATGAGCTATCTTTGAAGCAATTTAAGCAATAGCAAAAATTGATGAGAAGCAGTAATTAAGTTTAAAAAACGCGGTAAACAATATAAAGTAGATCATGATCTTTTATTTAAAAAGTTAATACTTAGAAATGTGCCTTTGTACTTCATTAGGTTGTTGTGTTACTGGTATAAAACTCAAATGATGAAAGTTAGGTGGAATAATTATTTTTCTGACTCTTTTTTGGTCTCAAATGGTGTTCGCCAAGGAAGTAGGCAGCGTGGTCGAGTGGTTAAAGCACTGGACTGGTGATCAACATGGTCTCGGTTTAAAACCCACTTGCGCCATTCTGTTGTGTTCTTGGGAAAGACACTTTACGGCACTTTCCCCTGCTTGGTGGTCTTGACAAGCAGTTCTAAATTACAGTAATATCTCTACTAAATTTACTAGCGGACAGCAATATCTTGGCATCTCCGGAAGCAGGTCGGGGTAATTGCTTACCCTATGTATAGCGCCTCTGTCGCTTTCCTGCGAGTCAGGAAGATAAATATAGAGATAAAAATAAAAAAAAAAAAAAGTATCTTACTTATTTTCCCTGTATATTGATGATCTGACTTCTAATTTAAACACTATTAAATCTGGGTGTTATGTTGGAAATTACTGCCTAAATCATATAATGTTTGCCGATGACATATGTCTATTTAGTCCTAGTTTAGTTCGTCTTCAAGATCTTTTAAATGCATGCTACAATTACGCCCAGTCACATAAAATGTTATTTACTGTAATTGTAATAAATCACTTGGCATGTTGTTTGCACCAAAAAATTTCAATCTATCTTCCTCTCCTAAGCTATTGATAGATAATTCAGAAATTAGTTTTGTTCAATCTGTAAAATATCTTGGGTTGCATTGTTCCGATGATAAAAAGTTTTTGAAATTTTGTAGCAAATTTATTCCGTAATTTAGTACGTTATTTAATCGTCTACCTTTTCGGCGCCTGTAAAGAAGGCCTCGCCGATAACACAATCTCGGTGTCTACTAAACGATAAAATTCTTAATCTTCTTGCTGGATCTGACCTTCCAACCAGCGACAGCAAAAATATAGTCTAGCCAAATCACAGCTCAGACTACCACAATATCTTCTTTATTAAGAAATATGCTCCAATCCACATAGGAGCCCGAATAGTATAAATCAACAGCAAATAAATTCAGTAGCTTAATTCTTCACAATCACGTAGACAACCAAAGACTTGCGTTCAAAAACTATGACTTCAAACAGTTAACAATTTTCCAATTCTAAGTTACCACAACGAATCATGGAATCATCGAATCATAATACTGCTTTCCAGCGAGCTTATTTATACCAGTCGGTAAGGTTTCTCGATCGTTCTGAAATTTACTCAAATCAAAAACAACTATTACGTCATTGTCAAAACAGGTCAAGCGGATAGTTCTGGAAGTTACTTCAAGGTTCGTGAAATTAAGCAGTGTTGCCATTTTCTTATAAATAAATGTAAAATATTTAAATTATTTCTAAAACCGTTATTTCTTAAGCTATTTGAGCCGGACCAAAGCGAAATCAAAGAGATTTTTTATGAGATTGTGAATATACATAGTGTGGGCAATTTTTAGGAACGGAACATGCATATTAACAGTGATCTTACCGATGACATTGGCATTCAAAGGCAGGTTAAATCACTCTATTGCTCAGCGAATAAATTGAAACAACAATTTAGTAAGTGTAGCTTGAAAGTAAAAAATTATTTATTTAAACATTTTTGCATGCCATTTTATGGAAGCCACTTATGGTGTAATTATCGTAAATATAACTTCAGTCGATTACGTGTTGCTTACAATGATTCTTATAGAATTTTGCACCACATACCTCGATGTGTTAGTGCTCGTAACCATCAAGTACAATCAAATATTGATACCTTCGATGCTCTAATTAGAAAATATATTTTTTCTTTCACTAATCGTTGTATAAACTCCCAAAATATTTTCATTATGTCATTGATGTCATCGGACTTATGGTATAAATCGTTTTATTACCAATATTTTGTGCGAACTTTGTTTTAAACTTGTATTTTTCTATTGTGCATCTTTTAGGGTTGATATTTCTTTTTTTTTTTTTCTTTTTTTTTGCGTGTGTGTGCATATACGGACGCTTTTGCGTCTGAGATAAATAAATAAATAAACCAAAATCATCTTATCGAAGCCTACTTATTATCATGTATACATATATGGCTAAACACCATTCTTCAAGGGGGGGGTTTGACCCCTGAAACCCCCCCTTGCGTACGCCTATGGAATTAGTTGGTTTTCCTAGGCGTTCTGGTTGTTTACGTTCTTGACCGATTCTGTTCCAAATAGACCTCAGAACATGCTGGCGAATTCTGTCTTGCAAGCGTTGAGACGTTCGACCCACGTACTGACTGTCACAGTGGCACACGTATTCATATACGACGTTACTATGTTGAATTGTGAGAAGAACGTCAATAAAAAAAAAGAATTGTGATGAATAAAATAGAAGAGCAAATGTGGACTCAAGCTAGGGTTGCCAACCGTCCTTTATTGGAAAGGACAGTCCTTTATTTAACCCTTTCCGTCCTTGTCCTTTATGAAGTACAGAAATGTCCTTTATTTTAAATATCATTTTACTTACTGCTAATTTTGCGATTAGAACGTGTATTTTAAAGTTGATTTAATTTTTGCAAACACTGAATCAACATTTTTATATTTCTAAACGTTCTCCAGCAACTTTCCAAGTTGTTTTCAAAAAAAATTATTTGCCCCTCCCCCCTAAATCATTAGAAGAAATGGTTTATCAGCATACTGTGAAAAGATTTTTAGTGTTATCTCTTCAAAATGGCGAAATGAAAGAAACAGATGCTCTGCAGAAATAATAAAAAATGAGCTTTTCATATTCCTGTACTTTAACTTCAAAGACAGCTGTTTAGAATTTGCTGAAAAACAAAAGATGACCTTCAATTGTTGAAAGCAGTAAAAAGTCAAACCAAACACAATTTTAAAAAATAAAAAGATTTACACTATTTTTCATTTTTATTTTTTTATGATGCATATCAGAAGCGTGCGGTCAGGGCATGCAAGTCATGCGTTGCAAGACCAAATTTTTAGAAATTGCATGACGAACTTTTGCGCGATGAGGTAGATATCGTTCAATTCGATGAGAAATATTACTTGTTCGGAATAAAATCTGAGGCAGATCTGAGACGAAGACCCGTTTTTTTGCGTTATTTTAGACAATACCGCGAATTTAGGACGAAAAGTAAGAAATCGGAGACTGGTTTGAAGTGATGACTTTTTTTTTTGGAGATCACTGCATTTTTAGAAGAAAAAGTGCATTACCAGGCAACAATTTCAAGTGATGACCTTTTTTTAGAGAGATCATCAAAAATCTAGGGCAAATCAAGTAAAAATTAACGTTACAATTGTGTTATTTTCAAAGAAACAGCGTATTTTAAACCCCAAAGAGGAACACATTATTTACGTCATAAGAAATCATGGCTACCATAGTATTGAAATAAAATTTGCTTTACTCAAAAAAAGTACATAAATTGATTTTAACTATTTAATTAAATAAATTTTAACTATTTAAAACTTAACAACTTTTCTAGCTTATTTTTTTTATCTCTGATTTTGAAGCGAGATTGAGAAAATAATCGCAATCAGAATCCAATATTTTATCATTTAGTTTGCAAAATTTATTTAAAAATAAAGAAACTGAACATTTTTCACTTTTGGTTGAATGGGGGCAAAGTAATATCGAAAATTATGTTGGCCTCACTGCCAACGTATGTTAACTTTGACCTACTTAGTCAAGATTACGAGTATTAATAACCTGACGTCAATAATGATATTAGTTTCTTAAAGAAGATCCTTCCCTACTTCAGAAAGTTCGTCTTCTGGTTGGTGAATGTCTTCAGGAGAGTTCGTTGGATGAATCTCTCCAATCCTACCTCTTCCCTATAACTTACTAATTTCCCGACTAGAAGTAGACATAACCAGTACATCTATAATCAGTACATCGGTTATTGTTATCAATTTTTTCCCAAACGTAGAGACTAATTTTGTTAACTTCCAGCGTAAATGCCCAGCTCTGATGATTAGCGGCCTGAGAAAGCTATAAATATCAAAACAGGAACTGTCGGAACGATGAAAGAGCAAATGAACTGGGTCATAATTTCGCGGAAAGCTTGATCTAGTGAGTTAGTTTTAATCACTTTAATCGCGGCAAGCTTTTATCTAGCAAGCTTTAAGGCCCGTTTCCACTACGAGCGTGAAAAAGAGCATTCTTTCTCTCTCTTTTATTGATCTTCGATTGAAGCGAGCGGTTAAAATTGAAGCGAGCGCAAAAAAAAAGCAATAAAATAAACAAAGAATGCTTTTTTCCACTACGAGCGTGGAAAAGAGCATTCTTTCTCTCTTTTATTGATCTTCAATTGAAGCGAGCGGTTAAATTGAAGCGAGCGCAAAAAAAAATTGATTGCTATATTCAACAATTGCTATATTCAACAAAAAAAAATTGCTATATTCAACAAAAGAGCTTTAAATGAAGCATTTGCTGTTAAAAGCTATAATAATAAGTACTTCTTTGCTTACAAAAGAACCGTGCTATCGTTCGTGCATTCTTTTATTCGTTTGTAATCGTGCTGTATTCGTACCTAACCCCAAAATAAGGGTTAAAAATTTATGTAGGAAAATCAAAAACTTTTTTGTACTGGTGAGACAGCTATGCAAAAACTAGCCATCAAGTGTCTTCGTGCAATCTGTAGAAAAGTTTTAAAAATTTTCGGAGTCAATTACACTCGATGCAGAGAAAGAACGAATGGAAACATATAAAATGCTCAAGAATTCAAGGGTCTATGGCAAAGGTAAAAACGTTCGAATAAAATATGTGCAAACCAAACCAGATTGCTGCAAATTTCCTAAAAACTCTAAACGATGGTGTGAGATGTGACAGAAAAAAGTGAGGATATTTTATTATTTTGGGGATATTTTTTGAACAGAACGTAAAGTTTAAGAAGCAGCGACCGCGTGAAGAAGAGCTTGGTGAAGGAGATTTAAGGATCGTGCAAGTTTGTTGTGCAAGAAGGGTTTATCAGTAAAGTTGAGGAGGCTTGTATACAAAATGTACATCAAAAGTGCAATAAGTTGTCAAGCAGAGTGCTGGCCGATAATGGTAAACGTTATAACAAGAACGGAGTCCATCGAAATGAGAATGCTTTAAATGATATATGGCAACACTGAAGGATAGAATGAAAAGCCAACTGAGATAAGTGGTGTTGAACTAATAGAGAAATTTTTAAGAAGTTAAAGATTGAAATGGTTTGAGGGATAAGCAAAAAAACTTCAGCAAAGGCTATAGGTTGAAGGTAAGAAAAAAGGAAAACCTAAGTAATGAAAAGATAGATGTAGCTGAAGAAGATATAAGAAGAAAAGGATTGGGACGAGAACAGGTTAAAAAAGGCAAGGGCGGAGGCGCTGATCCAAGAAACAAATAACCATGCCAGCAGGAAAAACACATCGTGTCCCCTACATCGGGAATGATGATGAGAAAAACTGTCGTTTACAGAGTTAAAGGATGTAGGCCAGAATACATAATTTAATAGTAACCAGGTTTAGTTTAACTTTATTGGCGGTTTGGATTATAAAGCGAAAATTACAAAAAGTGATAGTACCCAACGTAAAGAAGATTTTTTTTCTCTATTCTATTTGTATAAATAGATTAGTTTTCATGCCTATTATCTTCATGGCTTGGGTGTGTTTATTAACTAAAAAAATTAAAATAAGGTAGTATGACCTAACTTTCACACGATGGTATTAGTATTAAAATTACGTTTACCTCCATATTTAGGTTAACCACGATTAAAAAATTAGTCTTCAGAATTCATAAATTTTGTTTTTGTGACAAAAGTTAGCTTTCAGTCGAGAGTGCAAAATGTTGCTACTATACGCCATGAATGTAGATCATATTTCTATACTTAAAAATAAACTCCATAGCATTCAGTTCCAGTTTATTTATTTTACATCACATAAAAGTGCTATGCATATTTTCTGACAGAAGGTACGCAAGCTGTAACATATTGTTTGTGCCTCGGCAATATTGTTAATTGGATAAATGTGTAACGCCTTCTACAGGCCATTAATTCAATAACGTGTGAATTAGTGATGTCAACCGCGCAGCGTACACTGCCGCGCAGAAGTTGTCAACCATTAATAAGTAACCATTAATAAGTAACTAGATATCAATTATTGCAGCTTGTGGATATTTTTTAAAGTTTAACTGAAAAGTACTATGTAGCAAGTAGTTTTTAAAATGAGTTTTAAAGTTTTTCTGGTGGTGTCTTAATATCTTTATACTTTTAAATGCTACATCTATGCTACTACATAAACTATGATTTCAGTTAAGCATTGAAAATAATATAAGCATAGTTATAAAAAAGTTTAAAGGCTTAAAGCGGTATTTATATATCACCAGGTTAAAAATTGATAAACTCAGTTCAATTCATTTAACAAAAGCAGCTTAAAGCAGTCTTTACAGTATATATCACAAAAAAAATTAAAAATTGGTAAACTTAGTTCAATTGATTTAACAAAAGCCAATTTAAATTTGGGGTCATACAAAATGTGTTAATGGAGAAAAGAAATTCTTTTTGTATCATGTTAGAAATTGTTAAATGCTGCATTTGGCAAAATACTTTGAAAAAAATTGTAAAAGCTAAAGCACCTTTAAGTAGATGTTTACAAACTGCAAAAAAAGGAGTTTGTAATTCAGTTCCTAATTTTATGTGACAGTTTAAGACCTATGTTTATGTAAGGAAGTAAAAAAATAAAGGCCCTTTGCAAAAAAAAGATTTGTATAATTGTATTAAAATTACATTGTTTTCTCTTCATATTGCAATTGCATATTAAGTTATTATGTAACATACTTTAACAAAACATTAGCAGATTTAACTTTAAAAAGTCTATTTAGCTGCAATGGTTAGTTTGGTAGCATTATTTAAAATCAAATGAATTGGATAAAAATTGATCTTAATTGAACTTATTAATGGTTTATTTTACTCGTATCTGATTTTTCTTGATTTCTTTCAGAATGTAATTTTTAATGGTAATTGACTATGCCTTAAATTGAATGCACTTTAGTTTAATAAAGGTTATTTGTGAAGACTTGATATACTGTTATAGCTGTAAAAAATAGCTTAGTATGACAACAACTATTGCTTTGACTACAAATGCATATCAAGGGTTTTGGTAAGATTTTATGATTAAAAAACTAAGTAATTTATGCAACATGCTCGAGTGGTTACTTTTTTGAAATTCCAAGCAAAAAACATTTAAAAAAATATACTTGATAGTGAGCAATATTTGTGTTTGCCAAAAAAGAATATATTTTCTCTATTTATCTTAACTTGCAGGGAAACATTGAGGGGCATTATACTTAGAGCAACTATCTTTATCAGCTTTTGAAAAGATATTGCTGTTGGGTTGAAGTTTCTTATTTGTTTTTTTTTTAACTATAGAGATATTACTGAATTAGGGCTGCTTGCTGGAATGCCAAGCAGAGTAATGTGCTTAAAGTGTCTTCCAATGATATTATAAGATTATGCCAGTAGCTATTCAATTGCTGAATCTGAAATACTGTATAAAGGACTTATGTTGATGACAACAACAGTGAGTACTGCTTGAACAAACACCCTTTAAAAAAAAGGAAACTATGCCTAAAATTTTTTTATTTAAATATATGGTTTGTGGTGCAGCACGGTGTGGTGTAAATTTTTGGTAACAATTTTGCGGTGCAGTGCAGTGCAATGTCACAAATAAAAAATTCTTGCTGGCTGCAGAACAAGATTTTATATCTGCGACATCACTCGTGTGGATGTTTTTCTTTGTTTAATATATTCTCTTGTAATCTACTGCAATAAACTGCAATTAAGCCAGGACCAAAAACAAGAGAACAAAACATGGTGTCAGAAGTGGAATATTAAGCTATTGAAAATAAAGTTTGAAGTGCACGAAATCACTGGTTATACTTAGAATAATATGGTAGAATTCAATTGTTTCAGTAAGCAAAAAATATTTGGAATAGTGACAAGATTGCAGGTCTATCACTGGAGCCACCAAAGGCTATGAATTTCAATGCAAAAAGTCTTGCTGATAATTGGAAAAAATTTAAAAGAAATTTTCGCGTGTATTATGATGCAGCACAATTACAGAAGAAAGGCTTAACACAAGTAGCCATTTTACTGTATTGTGCAGGTGAAGGTGGATCAGATCGATTTGAGAAATTCGAATTTTCTGACAGTGGTCAAGACAAAAGAGCAATATTTAAGCATTCCTGGAAAAGTTCAGAAATCTGTGTGAACCAAGAAAGAATATTCTTTATGACACACATCTCTTCTTTCAAAAAAAGCAATTACCAGGTGAATCTTTTGAATGTTTTTTAAATGCACTTAAAACTGATGCTAAGAAATGTGAATTTGGTGAACTGGAAAATAGATTTATCTGTATGCAAATTATTTTTGGCCACCAAGATAAATTGGCTCAGGTAAAATTGCTACTTGATTCTAATATCAAGCTAAATAAAGCAATAGACATATGCCTTGATGTTGAAGCAAGAAGGCTTCACAAGCATTTTGATTCATCTTGTGCTGTAAATACTGTTATGCCGATGAAGTCAAAATTGATTTCTAAGTTGAAAAAGTCAACTAATTCTGCAGACTTAGTGATAAACAATTATAAATACTGTGGCAAACAACACAAAGTTCAGCAATGTCCAGCTTTTGACAAAATGTGTAGAAACCGTGGTAAGCGCAACCATTTTGCAAATGTATGCCGTTCATCCTCATCCAAGGGTATGCACCAAATTGAAGCTGAAGCTAAGATGATGATGATAATGATAACAACAATGGACGATTTTTTAACATAGGTTCTCTTGTAAATTTTAATGGTTTAAAATCTAAAATTAATGCTTATTTGACTGTGAAAGATTATGCTTCTGTTAAATATAAAATTTTGTTTAATCTTGATGTTGGTGCTGAAGTAAATATTGTTCTGAAAAAATTTATTGATATTATAAACAACATGAGGTATTTAGGAATATTAATAGAAACCAAACTGCTTAAAATGATAAGTCCCGGTCATGAGGTGCGGCCTTGGTCTTACCACACAGTGGATTCTGTGTATTCCTTGCGCGGCAAAGCCGGGAATCATTTCCAGCTGCTTGTGATCGAGTTGTTATCGGGCTCGCGTGGTCTAGTGGTGTTGTCTCCTGCTTGGAAGACAACACGTAGCGAGTTCGATTCGCAGTGTGATATGCATCACTGATGAGCTCTAATAAGAGCGAAACTCGAGTCTGGTGCTTCTCATTTTAAGCAGTTTGGTTTCTATTAAAAAATTTATTGATAAGATGAGTTAATGTAGATGCTACTAAAATTACTTTGTCTAGTATTGCAAATGGTATTGTTAAACCATGTGGTAAAGTTATTTTAGATTGCTTTAATAATAATGATGAATGCCATAGTTTACTTTTTTATGTGTCTGATAAAATTGATCATGCTATTCTTGGTGCAAAAGCTTGTTTTGATTTAAATTTTTTTTAAAAAGAATAGAGACATGTCATAAACTTGAATTGAAAACGCCTTTATTATTGCCTGATATCTGTAATGTTTATGCTGATTTGTTTACTGGTTATGGCTTGTATGAAAAAGAGTACGATTTAAAAATTAAGTGAAATGTAGAAGGGGTTGTGCAAGCTCCTCATAAAGTGCCTTAAGCTTTGCAACCTAAATTAAAGAAATATTTGCAAGCTTTGAAAGAAAATGATATTATTGCTGATGTACGTGTAGATGAGCCTACTGAATGGGTTCATAATATTGTCGTGCTTGAAAAGAAAGATAAACAATTTCGAATTTGCCTTGGTCCCAAACCATTAAATGCTGTAATTTTCCGTGAGCACCATATTATTCCTACTCCGGCTGATGTGCAAACGAAGCTTAGTGGTAAATCACTATTTACAGTTATTGACATGAAAGATGCATATTGACATGTCAAGTTGTCCTTTCAGTCCTTATTTCTGACGACTTTTCACACACCATGGGGTCGAAAATGTTTCCTGCGAATCCCGTTTGGTATTTCATCCGCTAGTGAGGTCATGCAAAGAAGAAATGAAGAAACTTTTGGAAAGATTTCTGGTGTTCATGTTATTGCAGATGATTTGATAATTGCGGCTTGCAATGAAGAAGAACATGAAAAAATTTTGCAGGATGTTTTGCAAAGAGCTCGTGAGAAAGGAGTAAAGTTCAACAAGAACAAAATCCTATTGATAATTTCATCAGTCACCTACATGGTTTATGTTACAACAAAAGATGGATTGCAACCTGATCAACAAAAAATTTCTGCTATTGTTGATATGCCAGAATCAACAGATGAGAAATCACTTCAACATTTGTTGGGTATGACCAAATATCTTTCTCAGTACATACCCAATGAGTCTAGCATAACTGTTCCTCTTCGAAAACTTCTGAAGAAAAATGCAGAATGGAAATAGACCGAATATCACGATAAAGATCTACAAGAGCTCATAACAGCTTAACAGGTGCGCCTACACTCTCGTTTTATGATGTTCAAAAGCCCATAACTATTCAATGTGATGCTTCTCAAGCAGGGCTAGGTGCTTGTCTTTTACAAAACCAGCAACCAATTGCTTGTGCATCCAGAGCCATGAGCAAAGCTGAGAAAAATTATGCCCAAATGAAAAAAGAATTATTATCTATTGTGTTTGCTGTTCAAAAGTTTCATCAATACATTTATGGAAAAAAAATATTGTAATTGAAAATGATCATAAGCCGCTTGAAATGATTATGAAAAAGACGATGGACAAAATTCCTCCTAGATTACACCGAATGATGATAATTTTACAACCATATGATCTGCAAATGAAATATATTTCTGGTAAATACCTATATCTGGCTGATACACTTTCCAGAGTATATGTGCCTTAAAACAATGACAGTGCATTAGAAGAAGAATTTGAATGTGTTGTTCATTCTGTGGTAAAAAATCTGCCTATAACGACATCCAAGCTAGATGAACTCAAAAAAGCTACAGCCCTTAATTCAACATTGTAAACTGTCATTAGGTACTGTCAAAATGGATGGCCGAGAACACAACGTAACGTACCGGTTGATAGTCGAAAATATTGGCATATACGCGATTCTAATGGTGTTGTTTTTACTAATTATCGAATCGTTGTTCCTAGTACGCTGCAATCAAACATGCTTGATTTAATTCACGAAAGTCATTTAGGTATTGAAAAATGTAAAGCTCGTGCGCGTGAATTGCTGTATTGGCCGAGAATGTCGCAACAAATTGAGTCATTGATAAGTAATTGTAATGTTTGCTGTAAATTTCAAAATGAACATCAATGTGAACCAATGATTTCTCATGAAATAACTAATGAACGAATTTATAAAGTTGGTGTTGATATTATGACTTTTAAAAATGTTCATTATTTAGTTGTTGTTGACTATTTTTCAAAATTTTCCGAAATGGTTGTTTTGCCTGATAAAACTGCAAAGACTGTTGTTGAACAATTGAAATGTATTTTTGCTCGATTTGGTATTCCGTATGAGATAATGTCTGATAATATGCCTTTTCAAAGCCGTGAATTTTTAACGTTTGTTAAAGAATGGAATTTTAAAACTACAACTTCCAGTCCTAAGTATCCCCAAAGTAATGGTCAAGTAGAACGCACTATTCAGACCCTGAAGCGCATTCTTAAAAAAGCTGAGTATGAAAACAAAGACTCTTATTTAGCATTGCTTGAATATCGTAATATTCCACGTGCTGACTTGCTGTATTTCCCAGCTCAAATTTTAATGAGTAAGCGATTGCGCAGTGATTTGGTTCAGATTAAGCAAATTGGTAATGATTCGAACGCGCGCTTGGTTTACTTGTTTCTATCTAAATCGCGTCTTCTCAAGATGTTCTTTTCTCTACAAGCTCAATTAAAAAACGTGTAATTTTCCTTCATCGACAACTCAAAGATAAATTGATTACTGCTATAGACTCGCTGAGATAGGTAATAACTAAAAAAAAAGCATCTTTGAAGTCATAGTGGTTGTTGAATCTAGTGATAAATTTATTCTTGCTATTTCAGAATTGTTAGTTATTATTTGTTCTAATCTAAATTTGGGGCTGGAACAATTCTCGTGAGTTGGTAATTCTTAAATTCGTCCTTGTCGTGTTTTTTGCGTTTTGTGTCTTTTGTTTAGAATTACGAAATAGCGCTTCAATATATTTTAAACCGAACTTCGATTGAGCGTTCTCGTCAATTGGACGACGTAGCTTAGTCATTAGAAAGAAAATAGATTAGATCAAATCACGCAGTAAAATTCTTTGTGCTTTAAAGTTGCTTGAACCTTGTATTGTTGATGTTAGTGACTCTATAAATGCTGAACAATCTCGTCTGCAATTTTATTACAATAAGCGCAGCAAGACACTTAAAACCTTTAAAAAATGGGAGAAAGTGTATTGTAAACAAGGCAATAGGAGAGATGAAGCTATGTTGTGGATTGTGATGCTAAACGTCATTCATATACTGTACAAAATCGAAATGGTTTTATTCGACGAAATAGACGTCATTTATTTCATGCTACTTCAAATGCTTATTTTAACAGTAATGATTTATGTGCTGACATAGGTGCTGTTAACAATCAACGCAATTTCAGAAGATTGCATTTTGGGCGCCGCCTCAATTATCTTTGTAGATTTGATGATTATGCTTAAATTTTTAGTAGTAGTTAAAACTAGTAAAAAGGGGATGTAACATATTGTTTGTGCCTCGGCAATATTGTTAATTGGATAAATGTGTAGCGCCCTCTAGAGGCCATTAATTCTATAACGTGTGAATGTTTTTGTTTGTTTAATATATTCTCTTGTATTCTACTGCAATAAACTGTAATTAAGCCAGGACCACAAACAAGAGAACAGAACACAGGCACCAGACGCATTATGGATTTGCTTTAAAAAAGCATTACTTTTAAGGTAATTACCAATTTCTATATTTTCGTTTTTGGTACCCGTTACAAATAGTATTTTAAGAAAACTTCTAATTGCCTTGAAGTCTCATTTTTCACTCGTGTGCAGCAATTTAATTGTTTAGTCTCGTTTTGCTTTTGTATTAAAGTTTTATATGGTTATTACTTATAAAGGACAGGGTTTAATTATTTCAGAGACATAAGAGCTAAAACCCTTAATTATATGAATTATAATACAAGTCGGCAGCATAGCTCTAGTGGGATACGAGGTCCCTATAGATAGCAAATCCATTGACCCAATTGCGGTTTAAAGCCTACTTGCGTCATTCTATCGGGTCCTTGAAAAAGACACTTTACGGCATTTTCTCCTACTTGGTGGTATAAACAAGCAGCTATAAATTTCAGTTACTTCCAAGTAAAAACTATATATAACATTAAATAAAAATTTTCAATGAACAGCAATATTTCGTCATCCCTAAAAGCAGATTTGGGTAATTTCTTGATAGTTGCTTAATGTATAGTGCCTCCAACCTTGTTAGTCAGAAAAATAAATAAAGATAAAAAATTAAATTATAACAATATGTAATCTAGTTATTCGAAAAATATCACTTACACAACGTCTTTATGTTCTTTCCCAACTGAACATCTGGAAGAAAAAAATAAGATTAAAATTAAAAACAAAAATATAAATGTTCAGTTCCATTTTCTTTTATAACTACTCGGACACATTGATAATATCTTAAAAAGAATTACAAAAACTATGAATTACTTTAGGTAGGGTCCACATTTAACTGCTCTGCTCCTAGCTCTTTACACCGAGCAATCTTTGGTCATTTCCTGGCTATTCTGAAACTCTTGTCCGTCCTTGAAGCTTTTCCGATTATTAGGACTCGGCGGAGTCAATCTGCAACCTTATCCCTAGGAATGGATCGGGTAAGCCCACCACCAGCATGGAGAGTGCTTGGCAGATGGAAAAATAATAATACTCTTGGCCCGTCATACAATTTCGAGGATGCCGCATAGTTTTATTCTGGCCACTAAAGCACTGGAGCCGATTCCAATCTAGCTTTTGCCAGTGCAGGTGTCACACTTTATTCTTAATTCTAATCTTAGCTTTGTAAACCTATAGTTGATTTTCAATTTTTTACAATAATTTTAAAGCTATTAATTTCAACGTCGTCTTTTTCATTCTTACGTAGTGATTCCGTAGTAGATACACTAACCCCTACTTAATTTATTAAGAAATTTTAAAGAGTCATTTTATTGCTTTATTCAAAGCACATTGATTGACTAAAGCTTTAAATCATTGCAAAGTTCAATGCGACAGCGATGTTTTAATTTTTGTCCATTATAAAAGGTTAATTTTTCGAGTAAAAAAAATTCATGCAGTTTTTAATCATTGATATTTATCAAAAATTCGTTCATCAAACGTTCATCACGTATGTCGAAACATTCATGCACTCTAGAAGAATTAAACAAAACAACTCCTGAATAACAAAATCAGCTCTTGAAAAAGTGCATACACGGAAAAATGAACCTATATCAAACAGAAACAAAAAAAATTCAAAAACAGATTAAGAATATTTGGTTTAATTCTCGTCAGCACCAACACAAGAAAATAATTTTTTACCCTCCTCAACTAGCATTTTCCACCCAGCAATACATATCACAAAATTTTTATGAAAAATTACATAAAGTTAAGCTATAATTTTGTGCTAAATATCACATCTATTGTAAATAAGTAAAATATCTCAAACCATAACAATTAAGATAACTAAATAAAATCCAAGCAAGGCGATGGCAGATTAACCAAAAATTGCTCACTAATGGAAAATGCTGCGGAAACTCTATAACATATAAAGCTTCCTTAAAATCTGTTAAAACCGACAATATCTATTATGGAAGTTGTGAAACAACATTTAAATTTCGGTATAATAAATACAAGAAAAAAAATTTTTTTTCTTGCATGGACTTTGAAAACGGAGTTAGGGTAACTTCGGGGTGCTGAATCCAAATCTGAGCTCAGATTTTCTCTATCACATCACGTTTTTGTGCAATTTGCATGTTTTGTAGTGCTGCATTGTGTGAAAGTTGCTCATTCGCTCAGATGTTTGATGCCATTAATCAAGCACAAAAGCAACTTCAAAAACATAGTTTTTAAATCAGTTTTGCGAAATGGGAAAAAAGGCCATAATATTGTTAATGGCGCCGTAAAGTCGTGAGAAACTCAACTTCTTATTTCGATGTTGGATACGAGAACTAGCCATGAAGTTACAAAAATTGCACTTTGCAGACAAGGTAATAAGGTTAACAAAGGTTCTTCTTTTGAAACATATGTTTGTTTGTAACAGCAATAGTTTCTAAACAGGAGTGTTTGTTAATATGTTACAGGTTCAGTAATATTTACAGTTCAGTGTTTTTAAAGCTTTTGTTCTGTTTCATCTTACGTTAAGGTCTTAACATGTTTGTGACTTCCAAGCGAAGAAAATGCTGCAATGACCCAGATATTTTCTGTTATATCTGTGGGTGCTTTACTTTACCACCTCAAAGACGTAATATCAATCGTTTTATCAAAAAAATTTACCTTGCTTATTTTGAAGTACCGCTTGGAGACCAGGAAAAAAGTTGGGCACCTTACCAAGTTTGCACAACGTGTGTCGAAACATTAAGATCCTGGTCTCAAGGAAAAAATGCGAAGCTCAAATTTGCGCCAATGGTATGGAGAGAACCAAAAAACCACGTGGATGACTGCTACTTCTGCCTCGTAAATGTCAAAGAATTCAACAAGAAAAACAAGCAACACTTGCAATACCCAAACTAGGGATATTAGAACACCAGGATCAACAACTCATTTTGGCTATTTACGTTAGAAGGGCTACTGTGAAAATAGTGTCAAAAGTCACAAGAAGCTTTGAAATCTTTCCTTTGAAGGTTAAACGCATTTCAGTTATAATTTAACACATTGACTGCCACGCATATTTTAGAAAAATTACCCCCAGGGCCAAATGTTAAAAAGTGGTGGTTGAGGCTAGTATCACCTCAAAATCACGTTTTAGCGCAACTAGCGTTTATTTGGAGGCATTTTTGATTAATTATTTTAATTTTTTATTGTAAGTTAAATATGACTGACGTAGCCACAAACAAAATTTTACGTCAGTCATTTATGACTGACATGGCACCATGCGTTGGTCACAATGCATATACCGCCTTATATAGTCATTATACGGTTAATTAATTTAGAAACCAGCATAATTTATTGTCGTTGATTCAGTACACTGATTTCTGGTTAAACGCTTTCCTTTTTTTTCCTTGAAGTCACAAAATTCCAAGGGAAAAGGCTCTCACACATACCTGAGCAAAGACAAGAATTTATTCTATTGTTTTCATCTTAGTTTGGTGTAAACCAGGCATGTTTCAGTAGTTTTGTCATAGTAGCTGATTTAGTTACAGTAAAATTTGGATTTGACCAAGTAGTCGGCCTACTGGTAATAAAAGCTAAATGTAGTGTGGTGCTCCCTCACAAAAGTTTTAATATTTCAGAATCAATAAAACTGGAAACACTGTTTCTCGCATATACAGCGGCTTTCACGCCAAACTAGTCATTCCTTCGTACAAGTTGATAACAAAGCAAGCTTTTGTTTACTGTGTTTCTTTGTATTTTATGAGTTAGAAGAGCTCAGGCTAAGGCTTATCTTCAAGCAGTTCCCAGAAAGCGTCAATAGTAGCATAGAAATTCGTATTGGTATTGAACAAAATTTTTTTTATTCTTGGTGGTTTGTTTTTAATGACTAATCATTGGTTATTTTTGTAGAGCTAAGAAGCCTTATCATGACTAAGCATAAAGTAACTGAGAATGATATTAAGTTGCTATTGCACAATTTTGACAATGATGAAAGCGAGGATGATTGTAGTGATTTAGATAACTCTCTAGTAGATGGTGGTTGGCAGCAGCATTTAACTTCTGATGAAGAATCGAGTTATGATGAAGAAGAAAACGATGAAGAGTCATTGACGGATTTTCTAAATGATCTTGCGCTATGATGAAGATAGAATCAGTGATGATGATGAAGATAGAGTCAGTGATGATGATAATGATGCAACCAATAACAGAGGTTGGACAGATTATGTTGGAAGGCATAAGCCATTTCTATTTAGTGGCCAGGTAGGTATGAAAACCTTCATTCCTGCAGATTATTCTCCAGTAGATGTTTTTCTCTTATTGATTGATGACAAGGTAATTGATCACATTGTTTGTGAAACAAATAAATACGCTGATCAAGAAATTGCTAAAATAACATCTAAACCACATTCTCGTTTGAAGAAGTGGAGTTCTACAAATTCTGAAGAGATAAAACAATTTTTAGGCATGATTCTTTGGATGGGTTTGGTGAGACTTGGATCTCTTGAAAACTATTGGTCAAAAAAAAGAATTTATCAGCAAGCAATCCTACTTCAGTGTTGTCAAGAAATAGATTCAGTTGTTGCTCAGCATGATTCATTTTAGCCACAATGCAACTGCTCAAGATGGTGACCGCCTTGCTAAAATCCTACCTTTGATAGACATTTTGGAGAGCAATTTCAAAAATATGTTTTGCCCCGAAAAAGATATTGTTATCGATGAGACCTTGATTCCTTGGAGGGGAAGATTAATCTTCAGGCAATACATACCAAACAAAGCCCATCGCTATGGCATTAAAATGTTCAAACTGTGTTCGGTTGATGGTTATACTTGGGATTTTCGAATTTACGCAAGCAAATCTGCCACTGGACAGCGAGAAATCGGGCTCGCACAAAAAGTTTGTTTGGAGCTGGCTAAAGACCTCTTAAATGAGGGTAGAACTTTATATGTTGACAATTTCTATACAAGCTATAAACTTGCAAAATCTTTTTTGCAGAAAGAAACACATGTTGTCGGAACCCTGAGAGCAAACAAAAAGGATTTCCCTAAAGAGGTTCTTAAGGCTAAGCATAGGCGCGGCGAGATGATTGCCAAAGAAGATCAAGATGGTATTGTTGTACTGAAATGGAGAGAACACGAGATGTTCGAATTCTCTCAACCAAGCATGCACCCATTATGGCACCAGTACGTTCAATGCACTCACATCAATCTACACCCACACAACCGTCTACATCTTCAAAGGCTTCTGCCCAGCAGCCATCTACATCTGCACAGCCAAGCACAACCACACAGCCATCTACATATACACAACCATCTTCAAGTCACAGCATGCAAACATCACCAGTTGACAATACTTCAAGTGCTAGACAACAAAGACGTCGAAGAGCAACAGAAAAGCCCATAGCGATTTTGGCCTGCAGCAAAGGCAAATCCGGTACAGATAAGTCTGACCAAATGGTATCATAAGCAACGTCTCTGCGAAAAGGATTAAAATGGTATCGCAAGCTTGCCATTGAACTTCTTTTAGGAATCGCTGTAGTAAACGCTTGGACTTTGTATGGAAAAGCATCTCAGAAAAAAATAAAAATTCGCAGCTTCAAAAAAGAATTGGCTGATTCTTTGTTGAAGCTAAGTAGCAACAACAGCGAGCAGCTGAGATCTCCTTCTATGAGACTGAATGCAACACATCACCTCATAACGCGAGTCAACGCTGCTGGAAAACCAATGACACGATATTATAGTTCTTGCTACAAGAAAGTTAAAGAAGAGAAAGGTCGCGAAGTCGCTCGAAAAACTGTCAAACAGACAAACACTTACTGTGAGAAATGTACTGGTCAGCCACAAATGTGTCTCCCCTGCTTCAATGCACTACATCAGTAGCGATTTTTGCTGCTTAGTACTATCTTGAAAGTACTTTGAACAAATTATTGGTTACCTTTTTCAGTTTTTTCGCTTTGCTTCTTTCACTGTTATTAAAAAAAGAATGGGAAAATCATTGTCTCAATAAAAAAAAAACTTTTTTCAAAATAGTACAAAAAAAGAAATTATTTTTGCTTATTTTTTAGAACCAAGCATAGTAGAATGTTCGCAAGAGGCCACGCTTTAAACTACCCATTGGATTTGCGCGTAGCGTCACGCATCAGTAACTGACACGGTCAGGAATGAAATTTTCAGTGTCGTGCATTTATGACTGACGTGGCCGTAACAGTTACGCTACTGTCAGGCATATATAACTGACATGGCAGTCAATGTGTTAAAGATTTCTGACGAATATTTGTTCAAAGAAATTAAAATCTTTATTTCTATAAAAGCATTAAGCAATACTAGATTCGGAATACTACTGTAAATACATAGGCTATTGACTACAATTATTTGAGGAAAACAAAAATAAACTTGTACATGCGAAAGCAGTAAAACTAACAATTTGGCATGCAACAAAACTAAAAATAGCCTACCAAGAAAGAAAAATAAACAAGTATTACGCTTAAACGCAACAAGAAGCAACAAAACTATTAAAATAACAAAATACAAACTATTATACAAGAATTAAAACTGAGAGCTTTTTGAAGTTAATTTTCGCAGTTTTTTGGATGATATTTCTGGTAATTCAACTTTGAGCGCGTTTATCCGTTTCAGTTCATTCTTTGCAGTGGTATGCGGTGACCTCTGAATCTGGCCATGCAATTTGCATGCCAAAATCTAGTCATTAAAATTGGTATGTTATGGGTAATAAATGAGTGAAACATGTAATATTTTACTGGCAAGAAAAAAATTTTTGTGTGAGATTGTAACTACCAATTTTTGTCCGAGATTTTTGCTTATCTCTCTAAAAAAAAAGTCATCACTTAAAATTGTTTCCTGGTAATGCACTTTTTCTCCTGAAAATACAGGAACCTCTAAAAAAAAAGGTCATTACTTGAAAACGTTCCGGGTAATGCACTTTTCGTCCTCAAAGTGCAATGATCTCAAAAGAAAAAAGGTCATCACTTGAAAATGTGGCCTGGTAATGCACTTTTTCTCCTGAAAATGCAGGGATCTCTAAAAAAAAAGGTCATCGTTTGAAATTGTTCCGAGTAATGCACTTTTTATCCTCAAAATGCAGAGATCTCTAAGGAAAAAAAGGTCATCACTTAAAATTGTGGCCTGGTAATGCCCTTTTTTTCCTAAAAATGCAGGGATCTCTAAAAAAAAAAAGATCATCACTTCAAAACAGTCTCAGATTTCTTACTTTTCGTCTTAAATCCACGGTGTTCTCTAAAATAACACAAAAAAATGGGTCTTCGTCTCGGATCAACCTCAGATTTCATCCCGAACAAGTAGGCTAATATTTCTCATCAAATTCAACGATATTTACCTTATCGCGCAAAAGTTCGTCATGCAATTCTTAAAAATTTGGTCATGCAACGCATGACTTGCATGTCCTGACCGCACGCCACTGATTCATTGCAAAACTATTAAACGTAGATTTAACCACTTCTTTGGAATTCAAATGATCGGCAAAACATTGCTGAAACAATAGGTCACTGCGAGTTTAGTGGTGGCAAGATATGCTTCTGCCAACATAGCCACTCACATATTATGTTATATCATCTAAAGAAACACAAGCGAATACATCATTAAGCCAAAGAAATATCATTTTCTTCAGCTCCATTATCAACAATGATTTTTAATAAAGGAAGAGTATCAAATTCTTTAAGAAAAATTACAGCAAGCAAGAATATTAGACACTTCAGTTACTGTCAGCAGAAAACCACATAAAAGTTAATAAATACAGTATATTGACCTTTTGGTATCAAGTTAGAAAAAACAAAAGCTTTGATTTGTAGCTCACTTAAAATTATTTCAGACACTGCAAGTTCTGGAGCTACTTTGTAATTATCATCATTTTTGACAAAATAAAACTGGACAGTTGAAGCTGAATAAACACTTGTGCATCCATAGGGAAAAACTGCATTTTTTATTTTGCTTGTAAAGAATGAAAAGTCTGCAAAAGACTCTTGAATGAAAAAAATCACTATTTTAGTTTTGTAGAAAGGTGTGTTCTCTTTTTTGTGTCTGGAAGAGGAACTGGTAGAGGAGGTTACACGCATTATTGGTTAAGATGATGAAAGATATTTTGGCAAAGAAAAAATTTTAGCAACAGCATTAAGTTACAGATGCACTCTCTGTAGTTTTAGGGTCTTTTTACATTTACGCCTACTACATGTATCAGTTTAGGTAGTTTCGAAATCACTTTCATGAAAGTGCTTGGTACAAACTTTATGAGGCTTTGATACTTTCCAGTTTTTTCTTGGGATAGCCCTATACCATTTATCACAAAGCTCAGAATTTACAGAAAACTGAAATAATGGAACTTTTTTTTTTGTTGGGTTAGGGTTAGAGTTAGGGTTACATTCTTGTTGGACCTATACCCAGAATTGCAAGCTGACATACAGCAAGTGTTCACCATTGTTAAAAACTTTCTTTAGTACTCAAAATCCAATTAATCAAATAAAATTCAATTACCTAAACTCAAAAATGCAGCAAATTTAATAACACTTAATCTTATACAGAATTTTGTAATTGAAATTTTGAGCTTAGTCTTTTAAGTATTTTTAAAACCATAGAATTTATTTTTAAAAAACAGTTAAAGTGAAAGTAAAAATTTCTTATACTTATTTGAAATATAAAAATAAATATTTGAATTGTTCAATAACACATTACACCCACAGTGTAACATAGAACATATGAGTATTTACACAAAAATTATATTTTAAAACAATTATAAATATTTCACAACACTAATCTTTTATTAATAAAACAAACAACTTTTGAAGAAATAAACTGTTGGCCACACTCTACTTTTAAAAATAACTGACCTATTGAAAAATTAGTAAAATTGGCAATTTTCTCACCATGTCATTTAAATCAAAGCAAACTTTTTTACTCTTGATCTATTAATCAACGCAAAAAATTTAAATTTAAAAAAAATTATTTTTTAACTAGGCCACCATACTTTATTCAAAAATAATTGGCTTCTTTTACTTATTGAAAAATGACTAAAATTGGCAATTTTCTTACCATGTCATTTTACATCAAAATTTTTTTTACTCATGATCTTTTAATGATTTTTAAAAAAAATATTTTTAACTAACATACTTTATTTAAAAACTAATTGGCTTCTTGAGTAATGAACCTAGTCACTTTAAATTTAATAAAAAGACTAATTAAAAAAGTTTTTTTTCTTTTAATCAAAATGCTAAAAATTCAGGTTTTAAGTTTTTTATTATTTTGTTAATTATTTTGCTAACTGCCTAAACAGCTTATATTAGCCTACTAAATTTTTCATACTATAAACTTTTTATATTAGATCATCAAAATAAAAACTTAACTTTTGCTAAAATAAATTTTTGACTATAATACTTAACTTTTAAAAATAACTGGTTTATTGAAAAATATTAGAGTAGGTAACCAATTCACTTAAAACTGCTTAATCTCATTACTTTTTATAGCTTGATAAATTTTCATCATTGATTTTTTTTTGTTCTAATCAAACTGCTTAAAGTTTATAATTTTAATTTGGTTATTTGGGTAAACTTTTTTTACTAATATTTTGAATAAAAATTGACGACAACTTTTAAATACAAAAAACACTTAGTTTTTTAAAACTTTTTTTTGTCTTTATCGATTAATGAATATTAAATAAAAAAATTTTATTCACTCGAGTAATAACTAACATAAAATTTTGCTTTAGTTTTGATGTGAAAACTTAACCCTACTAACGTAAAGTAAAAGCTGGATCCAAAACGGAGTTATACATCCCGATATCTAAAATCCCTCACCCAAACATACATTCTGCTATGCGACCAATTCCCCATAGTGATAAAGTACCTGTACCCATTTTCACCAAGCTTCCGGACATTGATGAAGACCAGCTTAGGTCTTCCACATCTTCAACCAATTCTGATGATGATGATGAAGAACAGGATATAGCGCACGAGGCATGGAATGCTGGCCGAGTTTCTTTGTATAGTCAGTCTGAATTGAATGATTTTAATACGAGATTTAAATTTGCCAAAGCAATCTACTGAAGTGCTGGCTTCCAGACTGCAGGAAAAACATCTTCTCAAGCTGGTACAAGTGTTTCATTTTATCATAAACGGGAAGAAAATTTAAGAAAGTACTTTTAGTCTGATGGCCAGCTTCTTTACTGTACAGATGTTGAGGGACTTCTTCTTGCTATGGGTTTGCCTGCACATCGTTCAAATGACTGGAGACTTTTTATTGATAGCTCAAAAAGAAGCCTTAAGTGTGTCCTGCTCCATAATGGTAACCAGTATGGATTCATCCCTATAGGACACTCTGTCACTCTGAAGGAAAACCACGAAAACATCAAGGTTGTGCTTAAAAGACTGAAGTACTGCGTCCACCAGTGGTTGATATGTGTGGATTTAAAAATAGTGAATTTCCTATTAGGGCAACAAGGAGGTCATACCAAATATCCTTGCTTTTTATGCTACTGGGATAATAGAGCGAACGAAGAGCATTGGATAAAAAAGAATGGCCATCAAGGAATACAATAAAACCTGGAGAAAAGAATATCGTCTATAACCCCTTGGTTGATTGGAAAAACATCGTTTTGCCGCCACTACACATCAATCTTGGACTAATGAAGCAATTTGTCAAAGCACTTGATCGTTCTGAAGACTGTTTTAGATACATTTCCTCAACCTTTCCTGGCCTTAGCTATGAAAAGAAAAAAGCAGGGATATTTTATGGGCCTCAGATCAGAACGTTGCTCAGAGACCAGTATTTCGTGACTACAATGACTGTCGTTGAGGCTCGAGCTTGGAAAGCATTTTCTAAAGTGGTCCATAACTTCCTTGGTAATAAGAGAGCTGACAATTATATAGAGTTTCTGGAGGAGCTTCTTCTTATCCTACAAGACCTTGGGTGCCAAATAAGCATTAAAGTGCACTACTTGCACAGCCACCTCAGCAAATTTTCCGCGAATCTTGGCAACGTTAGTGAGGAACAAGGAGAGCGTTTCCATCAAGATGTCAAAGTGATGGAAGAACGTTATCAAGGTCAATGGAACTGTAACATGATGGCATCAGATTATTGCTGGAGTTTGATGAGAGATGTCCCTTACGTAGTTCATAAAAGATTAGCAACAAAATGAAAATTTTTGACGTTATAATGTGATTTCGTTTGTGCTAAACTATGCGTCGGATTTGTGTACAGTCGTACTGATTGTTGCGATGCGACAGTGTTACTTTTTCGTATATTTTTTGCTTGGTTTTGCTTAAACCTGCTAATGTAATTTTGTGAGAATGACACAAAACAAAAAACTTATATTTTCATTGATATCGTACCTGTGCTGAGCATAATGCTCCAGATTGTGTATTTTTAATATATTTCACGTATTTACTATTTATATATGATGTGGTCAATAATACACAAACACGGTTTAAGATTACAAATAGCTTTGAAAAGTTATTTTAAAGGAGATGCTGCCTTCCATTGTAAACATTATTCTATTTAAGAGCACTCAAATGCAACATAAATTTTTTAATTTTTGGCAAAAATTAGCAATTTTTAAAAAAATTAAGTTTTCATATCTCAAAACGTGACGTGATGAGAAAAAACTAACAACAAATTTGGATTCAGCGCCCCCAAATTACCCAAAATCAGTTGAAAAAGTCCATGCAAGAAAAATTGTGTTGACCAGTGTTATAACTAATCCTTCAAAGACAATAGAAAAATTAACTCCATTGAATTATCAAGAGCCGTTGGGAAATTAAAACAACCAGGGTAAACACCACAAATAAGACGGAACATCGCACTACACATCTCTATCACAGTGTGATTCAAAAACATACAACTAATGCTTATCGGAAAAATTGCAAATATTTCAGACTGATCCCAAAAAATTACTAAATAAACGCTCAGAGTTGGTGTCAAATGTCGACACCGAAGTAAATTTAAATAATGAAGAATTAATCATGCTAACAGTTGATAAATATATTTACTAGTTTACACACTCGGTTTACCTTATTTTTACATCTCGCTTTTACAATCAACATGCTTTTACATGTATTTGCGGACACACTTTCTTGATCAGCAAATAAAACAACTTATCTCTACCCCACGCATCTATTGAGCTAACGATAATCTTAAATTATACACTGTAAAAAATTTCATTGTTTTAATTTTAAATCGTACCCTGATAACTGTTATTTTTAAATGCATTTTTTAAGCATCTTTCTAAAGTATTTTCCAGTGCAGTCTATATAATCAAAATTTTTAAGTATTTTCAATACAGACTTTTTTATTTATCCGTTATTTCAAAGAGTAGAGCAAGCTACGTAAGAAACTTTGTCTTTGGCAATAAAATTCATTCATCGATTAATATTAATTTTTAACTGTAGTTCTCTTGTTGCTGATTTACATTTTTTGTCGGCATTCAATCATTTTGTTTAAACTGTATTTTTATTTATTTGTATTTTTTATATTGTTTTTTCAGATTTCAAATGGCTCTCTGACGAGCCCAGGCAGGCGAAATAGTCTGTTGGGGCAAATAAAAGTATTGCTAAAGTAAATTTTGTAGTCTGAAATTTAATTAACTCCTTCGTACACACTCCTTGATGGAAATAAGCAAAAAATTATTTTTTTTGCTTTTATAAAAAGGGTATGATCACCGACACATGAAACAACTACTTTTTTGTATATGACGTCATTCATATGCAAATTAATTGGACACATTTTTTACAAACCCATTTATTTGATGCAATTTTTTGTTTTTATAACAACATTTTTATTGGTTGATAGACCATGTGTACAAATGATTATGCTTCAACTTAAAAAAATTATTGCCACTTGTAAAACACTTTTTCATCTAAAAAAAAAGCTTCCAAATTTTTTTTTTTATTTTTTATTTTTATCTCTATATTTATCCTCCTGACTCGCAGGAAAGCGACGGAGGCGCTATACATAGGGTAAGAAATTACCCCGACCTGCTTCCGGAGATCCCAAGATATTGCTGTCCGCTAGTAATTTAGTAGAGATATTACTGTAATTTAGAACTGCTTGTCAAGACCACCAAGCAGGGGAAAGTGCCGTAAAGTGTCTTTCCCAAGGACACAACAGAATGGCGCAAGTGGGTTTTGAACCGACACCATGTTGATCATCAGTCCGGCGCGTTAACCACTCGACCACACACAAATAAAAATATGAATCCTTTTCAACATTTTTTGACAAGCTATTTGATTGTTTCAACTTTTTAAAGGATGCATCAGAGATATCAAATGCACCTTTATTTTAGTACAAAATGTAACCCCAAATAGAACCTTGAAAATCAAACATTTAAATTAAAGAACAAATTTTCAATTTATTAATAGTAAGAGTTCTGGTAACGTTAACAATATGGACAAATGTTTACATGCTGTAGGCTACCAAGCCAATAATTGCTTTGCTGAGGTAGATAAAACCCAATTAGATTGCACGTGTACAACTGGACACATTTTGTACGAAGGGGTTAAGTATCTATATACATATAAATACCTTGCAGTTGTTGTACATTTATTTTAGCTAAGTAATTGGTTTGAGTTAAGATGGTTAAAATCGTTTGGTATTACTGTTGCTTTTTTAGCGTTGGTTTTAATAGTCAAGGCTCAGGTTGACGCCTTGGAAGTTAATTGTATAGTGAGATAGAATTGTTTGGACAAACTATTAAATTCAACATGACCCATCGGGGTGCAAATTTACTCTTATAGTTATTCTGTACAAAATTGTTGAGTGATCATTCGCAATTGTTGGCGCCGTGAATTTCTTTGGACTTTTGTAAAGCTTGATAGTCAAGTTTTAAGGAAGTTAATTAAGTTCCTTTGTATTTTGTGACTAATATATTCCTGTCAAAAACTGTTGTTTCTTGTTATCTGTTGAGAGAAGTTTTCTTACGAATTCATTTGTACTTATTCAGAAATTACTGTATTAATAACTTCTCTCTCGCTGCAAACTATTTTAAGAGCCGGAATAAATAAAAATAAACACAGCTTTACTGCAGCGCAGGTATTTGAGTTACTTTGGTCAACTGGTTCTTTCAGATTCCCAAGTAAAATTGTGACTGTAGGTTCTTTTAGTCGCTTACCTTAGTGACCTCTTCTAGAAAAGCTTTGCAGGTCACAATATCAAACATTATTTTACAATCTTGTCTCAACCATGCCTATTAAGCGATGAAAGTTTGGCAGCAACAAATGAATTGACACATTGCTTTGATGAACAATGCAAAGACTTAGTTGCTGCTTAATATACTTTATGTACACGCGGCTTACAAAGACTTCTGCAGCGACATCAGAAAAGCAGCCAAAAAGACTATTCTACGCCATGACTGAAACAACTATACACCGTCTTGGGATACCAAGTGAAATGCTTTATAGAAACGTTTCTGCAGTCCCACCAGCAGTTTCAACATAAGTTTTGTATTTTGATGCACGGGTTTTCAAACTTTGATGCATAATGACCAACTTTTTCTAAAAATTTTAAAATAAAATTCATAGTGACCTACTTTTTCTAAAAACAAATATTTTATGCCTTATTCCTCAAAGACCATTTTATTTGGTTATAGAAAATAACTGGATATAAATTTACTTATCTTTACTTTCTATCCAAGGATCGTTTCAGCTAAAAATGAAAAGGCAGGCTACTGTGGACGTTTGAATATCAAAAGGGTGGACAGATGTTGCGAATATTGAAGAAGATTTAAGAGAGCATCGTCTAAAATGTTTGGGAAATCTTGAGAGAATAAATGTAAAGAGTTTGCCTTGAAGAGTACACAAATAGAGAATAGTGGGTAATACAAAAAGAAGAGCCAAGAAAACCTGGGAGGAGATTGTAGAAAATTACCAACGCACGTGTTTGCTTTATTTCCCTTGCGTTTCTGATGATAATTTGCGCGTGCACTCGCTGCCAGCGCTTTTTTGTTTTACGCTTTATTTTAGTTAATCTCATCTCGGAGCATAGTTGGTAACTGCAGCGCATTTATTTTAGAGCTGGCTTTGTTAAAATCTAGTTACACTTCTCAATTTGTGAGGCGACCAGCAGCAATTGGTGGCTGCTGGCTGAAGTCTGAGTAGACTTAGTGTATTTTGAAGTACCGTGTTTTGTTTGTCACTTCTCAATCTGTGAGGCGACTAGCTGCAGTGTTTGTGGGTAGACTTACCAAAAACTGCACTAAGTCTACTCAGACTTCAACCAGCCGCCCATAAACACTGCAGCTGGTCGTCTCACAGATTGAGAACAGCTCGGTAAGACAACTATGCGTTTTCCATTTGTGTTTAATTTTTAGTTCGTTTTATTTATTTACACATTACCGCTTTTGCTTTCGCTTTCCAACGCTTTTCAACGCTTCAGTTAATTATTTATTTTTCATTAAAATAATTTTTTGGTTATTATTGAGTTTTGCTTTCGTCGAAGCCGGAAGCGCGTTAATCGACATTTCACTTTGCGGCAATCGGCAACTTTAGCGTCGTTTACCGTTACAAGATGGTAAAGCATGATATCAGAAGAAAAAACGTTTCTATTGAAGATATTTATGATCAAAAAAAGCGGAGGCGTTGCTGCAGACAACTACGACAACCCTAATATTTCCGTTAAAGTCCAGCTCTCGACAAAAAAATGGAAGTTGATGATTAGAGACTTTTGAAAAACAACATCAGAAATAAATTTTAAAAAATTGAGTGAATAAATGAACATTGTTTACTATTTTAAAAAGTACTCTGAAAACCAAAATTTATATGTCTATAAAAAATCAAAAAATGTATTACTCTTTTATGTTACTGTAGATCTGATCTAAAAAAATATGTAATAATGAATTACCCAAACTACAATCTGAATTGAAAAAAAAAAAATACAATATTTAACTTTTTCTAAACAATAATTAATGCAAAGCTCAAGTTTGTTTGTTTATACGGGAAAAAGCACAAATAAAGTCACTCACAACGTTTACACTATTTTTAAATTTTATCTTTATGGCAAGAAGAACTAAAAAAGCAGTTTCACTTAGAGTAGATAAGGTAACCCGAATGAAACAAGAATTTTCATTACAAAGTTTGCCACTCGAGAATATGAAGCAGTAGCAGCAAAACAGAATGTTGTTAATTAAGTATAGATTCTTTTCGAAGATACATGACAGGTATCAGTTTTCACTTTGTACACATTTTTCAATATTTTCAAATTCTTGGTTATTTCTGAACGGTTTATTTCTTTCATATTGCAAACTGTCCGGATATATTTTACATAATGTTTATCGTATTATTAGCTCTAGCTACAAATAATAGCCTGTCGAACATAGCAGAAACATTTTTATAACATGCCTTTTTAACCACGCTAGCTTATTCATGAAGACATTAAAGGAGTCACAGAGATTTAAAATATCGATTTCACTCCTTTGCAGAGAGAAGTTCAAGCTATTTAAAATATCTATTAAATTAAGCCAGGCGTTGTATGAAAAAGAAAAGTTGCAGTAAGCAGCAATTTTTTTTGTTTTTTTTATAGACTGCCTATTCTTCGCGCGGCAGAGTAAAAATAAATAAAAATTTGACCCAGATATAACTAAAATTATCCTAAAGTCTAGTTAACTTTGAAATATTTCTTTGGACCACTTAAAAATGCACATAATTTTTGGTTTAGAACTATTGAGAACGTCTTAATCAATTTTATATATATTTTAGTCAGTTTTTACTAATTTTTAACGACTCTGACTTAGTCTCTGCATTTTTAGATATTGTAATATAGCCAGTTTTAAAGATATATAAAGAACCTGATGATGAATCGTTATATTATTCAAAAAATTAAGAACGATAAAGAAACAGGTTGATAATCAACTGTAATAAATACATGAAAAATTCATCTTCTTGTTTTTGTGTTGGAATTCCCTTTATATTTTCTTTTTTTAATTATGTTTTATTAATACAAATAAATTTTGTTTTATTTTTTTATCCAAATAAATAAAACAATATGCAGATCATAAAAACTATACGCCTGCATATAAATTGTCGATGCTGAATAAATAAACCTACTAATTAGAGTTTTTTTATTGCATCCAAAATTTATGAGTCACGAGGCAAGTTGTAGTTCTTGCTGTAGGTTTCAGTAAAAAAGTTTTAAGTTAAGGACAGATGGCAGTAAAAAAATCCCTCTCAAGCATTTTGCATCAACCACGCCGAACCCATGCTCACTGCCCGACCATGGTTTTGAGTTTTGAATTTCCATCAAGGACAGTTTGCTTACTCAAGTGGTGTTGCAGAGCTGGCCATGAATAAAGAGAAAAATTTAAGACTTGTGGGCTTTTAAAAGATGCATTGCAGCACTGATAGAAGCGGCATTGTGTATCACAGCGCCAACGACCAGATGTTTGGAAGGATTCGGCATGCGTGATGCACAATGCCGCTTGCATCAGGTAGAAGCGCAGAAGTTTTAAAAAAGTTTGAAAGAACGATAATTTTTTTCAATATTGCAAAGTTGCCACAAGTTAAAGCTTTAATTGTTTTAAAAGTTAAGGAAGGTTTTAAAAAGCTTAAGGAGAACCGCGATAAAAATATAAAGGCTATGCGAGCGTATTTGCAGACTTATGTACTTGAAAGTTCAAATTATTTCAGCTAAAAACTCACTTTGTTTTTCATCAATGCACAACATAAAATTTTGAATTTTGTCTCCATCAATGTAATCTCTCCCAGCAACTTTATAAAAAAACAATATAAATTTTACGTTACACGTAAAGTTTTTATTGATTTTGTTTCATTTAAAACACACTGCATTTTAGTTATTAAAAATTTTGACAATTCTTTAAAATTATATTTCAGTTTTTTATTGTAGCCTAATACAAACATAAGTGTCATGTCATCATATTTTTTAATGCACCATTTCCTGAAAAAAAATCTCACAAGATCCAAAAGTATTTAAGTGAGGTGATGTTCTTTTTATGGCAAAGAAAAACTTCTACAAAAGTATTTTTTTAAATTATACATTTCTTGAAAATAAAACTCACTTCTTTCTGCCACAACTTTGTTATCCTCGTTGTGATACCCGACTTGATGAACGTTTTCATTATCACGAGCTGTAATGCTAACTTCTCTTGATGAATTACCTTTTAAAAAAATTACAAGCAATACAACAAAAATAACTTTACATGATTTTTAAAGGTACTGCTTTTTCTATCATTGAATGTCGAAATACCATGAAAAACCCAATTGCCAATTAAGACTTGTTTTTACTACGGATTCAATATTTGTTTCTAAATACAATTTAAAATAAAGAGACTTTTTAACGGCCACATGGAAATCCAATCGGCAAGAGGGCTATGCGGGTGATATACCAAAACTACTCTTGACAAGACACAAAGAGACAACTTTCAAAGGCTTACCGCGCCACAGCTACGATCAAAGACCTCACTGCAAGCAAAAGACATGGTTTTATCTTCCTTGCAGCGAAGAATCCTTTTATGTTAAAATACAAAAAAGCGTTACTTAATAATTACTGACAATTTTTTCTACAAAATATTTAAAAAATACACGATGACAACAGCAAAAATCAAAAACTTATGCTCAACACCAATCATAAATCAGAGCACTGCCTCTATGTTAAAACACAATATTTGTGTTACAATAAAAAAATGTGAATTTACTCGCAGCTAAATTACAATAATTAAGCTTTGCGTTTAAATTTAAAATTTCTTATTGATGGTTTTGTTAATTAAAAATGAGCTTTCAACAAAAGCATGAAGTTATTTTTATTTCAGATAAAATTTTTTTCTGGAGAATCTTTGTACCTAGTGAAGATGTAGTGAAGAAACTGATCAAATATTTTTTTTGGATGAAGACCGAAACCGAGACCGCAAATTTTGAAGTACAAAAAATAAAGTGCATTTTTGATGATTTAAAAAAATAATAAATTTTTATTTTTAAATGTAAAGTCAAATTTTATATAAAAAAGCACCTCCAACGTATTATAAGATAGCTTTGCTATGTATGGTTGCATCATTAAACAAACACCCTCTAAAGATCAGCAAGACTGCAGCAGAAGAAAGCCGTAACGCACAAAACATACAGTAGACCTCGGTTAATTTAGAATGTGGCTCAACTCGGATAAAACTGAAAGTACAAGTGATTTCCTATATACTGTAATTCTTAATAAAAAGCCTTGGATTATCCGGATCTCGCCTAATTTGAATGATTTTGTCCGTCAAATCGAATCCGGATTAATTGAGGTCTACTGTATAACACAGTTGAAAAGAGCTGGATATTTATAAAAAAATTTAATATGTTCGAAGGCACAGTCACAGTTGAAGCTTTATCCAATATTTGATTAGTATAACTCCCTGTATTGGTTTGTAGCAGTTATTGGATTTGTTGATAATGTTTTGCTTACATATGGTGAAATTTGTCTAATTCCTCAATGAAAAAAAATTTAAAATAGTCATCAGCTATGTAAACGAGTAAAAACTTTATAACAAGTCGCATGTTTTCCTTTCGATCTTGAACTCTGTTCATTTTTCTCCCTATTTTTGGATAGGTTTTTCAAGTAGTTTTAAGACTAAAGATTTTTTGCTACCTTGTGTAGGCTTCAAGCTACCTGCAGGGGGGGGAGGCGAATGGCCAACTACCGCTGCCCGAAGTAACCTAAAATACTCTCCCAATTCCAAATGCGCGAAACACTGCACCAGCGAGAACAAATGGCTAAAATAATTTAATGGCCAGAAGTGTGAAGCGTCAAGCTGCCTACTCCAGCACACCAAACACCAAGCAACCAAAAAGGCGCACGCTATTGCAATATTTCCGATTCAAAAATTTTATATATTATCTAAAAGCAATATATCGATTAAAACTATTCACACAGCCAGCAAAGTGTGACTTAGCGAATTATTTAAGGCAGAGGGAATCTTCACTAAACAAGCGAGCAAACTAAAACTTTCGTGCGTACTCTAACTTGCATATTTACCCAACGAAAGAAATTACTAGCATTGAAAAACGTGGTCTCAATTACAATGACATGTAACGTCCAGCCAGTGAAGTGTAATAATTAGATTGCAAAACTAGGTCAGAAGAGAAAGAGAATTTTATTTGGTTGCAACACCTTGTGTGCTGTTCAAGCCCAAACACTTTTTCAATTTCTTGAACCAGTGGCACTGATGCCTGGACCTACCTTAAGAGGCAGCAAAAATCATGGTTTGAAAAATACCACTGTCATAGAATGATTTGGAAAATGATGGTTATTTTAATGCTAGTAAAAAATGGGGCCCACTTAACTTTACAAGAGATGATTCATTGTTTTGAAACTTCTACAATTAGGCAGTCAGATACATGATCTTGTGATAAAAAGGAAATAACATTGTTTTTCTTTATAACAAACATTAATAGCTAAGAGCCAGCACAACATCAAGTTAATATAGCCTAATCAAACATTTTCAAGCATATGTAGTACAAAAAAATAGCCCAAAATGTATAAGCTTACTGGAATTTTCTACATAAAAACAAATGTGTTTAACAAAACTTTTTATCTTTCAAATCAAAACAGAGACAAAAATATATCATAGGAGAACAAAATTTTCTTTTATATGACAAAAATCACTTTTCTTTTATATATGTACGTTTTTTTTTTAAATATTAAATTGAAAAGAGTACCTGATAATAATTGATCTGTGGCACCTGGTTTGTTTATTGTCGGCATAGTAAAATAGGTGTTTTGATGATGAACTTGTTACAACTTTTCCACTGTAAAGGTATATTTTGAAGCCGCTTACAATAATACGATTTGATTGAATATGTTCTTGTAACTCTAAACAAAAATAAAAAAAACAAAACGAATATGCAAAATCAAAAAAAAATGTTTTTACTGTTGTTGATACCAGGTATATTCTTAACCCTTAGTAGGTATCCTGGAGTCCCAGGAGACCACATGTTTTTATTTTTTTATGTTTTTTATGTTTTTATTTGAAGCTCGTGAGTGTTACTTCATTTACCCTCCTAGTATAGGGATCTAAAAAGTATCATGGATACAAGAAATTACCTCCTAGAATACATTTTCTGCCAAATTCCGGCAATACAAACATTTTCTACCAAATTCCTATTGCAAAAAGCATGGATACCAGGTTTCATTCTTTGAAGACTGTGTGTGAACATCTATGCATACTACTCAATTGTTTAGTTAGTTTCTGTTTCATTACTTTGGTTATAAATAGTTTAATTTCTTGGGAAACTTTATGTAGTAAATGCATCGCAAATGCGTTATAGCAATGTAGTGTGTTTATTTGCAACACGAGGAACTTTTAAAATTGTATTGTTAACTTTAGTAAAGGAGATGCTTTACTCAGTAATGAAGAATTTATTTAAAAAATAAAACACAGTTATATTTTATTGTTTCATTGCTATCCTTCCTTTCATACTATAAGCAATAAAGTATTATAAATGAATAAAAATGACATTTTAAAAATGTTTTTCTCAACGTTGGTAACCTGGGGTTTAGCTGGACCTCAGGTTACATATAGCTGTAGGGGGAACCATGGTTACCTATTAAGGGTTAAAATCTTTGCTCATGTTCTTCTGGAAAAAATAGAGTCTAAATTACTATAAATCTTTATTCAAAGATAAAAACAATAATTAAAACTCGACGCTTCGGTATACTATAAAATTAGTAAATCTTCTCCAGAAGATTAAATGAAACATACATAGGGGGAAATGTGGGACCAATGAACCAAAAAAATTGTTTTGGCTCTTCTGACTTAGTTATAAATAGTAGGCTAGTGAAACTTGTACAGCACAATCCTCTACCTAGCAAGTTTTAAATGCGTTACAAAAACTACTCATATTTTATTCTTAACAAAGTTACGAGAAATTAAAAAAATCTTTTCGAGTGGTTCATTAGTCCCATAGGGATGGGACCTATAAACCATCTATGTCGGACCAATGAACCACAGTACCAATGTTGTAAAAATAATGAAAACTTATAGAGATACGCTAGAAGTTCTTTGTCTAATTAGATTTTGTGTTATAGCAATTGATATTTGCCATGTGTTTGGAGAAAATGTTGAAAGCTACATTGCCATAATATCAACCCAACGTTCATTAATTTTATTTACAAGTACATCAACATTGAAATATTTACAACATTTGCAAATTGATAAGCCAACTGTTTGACATCTACTTTAAACAATCCATAAAATATTTTTCATGCTTTTAGTAAGTAGTTTCTTAAATTGAGTTCATCATCTTTGCTGAATATCTATAAAAATACTATTTTAATACTTTAAGCGACTAATATGCAAAAATGTTTTGCAAAAATTATGATTAGGCTACTTACTTGCATTGAAGCCATAAATAACTTTAAAACTTTTAAAGCAGCGGTTCCCAAACTGGGCGCCGCGAGACCTTGCCAGGGGCGTTGAGAAAACTTGTGAAAGTTGTTGCATTTACTGCTTTTCTCACAGAAACGGCAATATAAAAATTGTTAGCACCTTTTTACAATTTTACATTGTGTGGTAAGCAGCAGCTGTGTGGAACCGCTTGTTAGTTGTTAGTTACAACAACTTATCTAGAAAACCACGCGAATTTTTTGCTCGTAAGTTATCAGAAATGAATAAGCAGTCGGTCGTATTTTCAAATTTTTTGCAAACACCAGCCAAAGCACAGCTTGCGTCTTTTAAAGTTGCGTACAGAATCGCGAAATATAAAAAACTGCATACCATTGCGGAAGAACTTGTGCTTCCTGCTGCTCTTGACTTAGTTTCGACAATGATTGGAAAATCAGCTGCTTAAAAACTAAAAGCTGTTCCACTCTCAAACAATACCATTAGTAGGAGGATCGATAAAATTTCGGATGATATTTATGATCAGCTACTAGCAAAAATGCGTGAAAATGAGTTCAGCTTACAGTTAGATGAGGCAACAACCAGTACCAGTAATAAAGATGCTTATTTGATTTGCAACGTACGCTTTATCGATGACGACAACAATATCGTTGAAGATTTGCTTTTTTGTAAAACCATTTTAAAAATTTGTAGAGCGCATGAATTGTTTGCAATACTGAACAATTTTTTCAGGAAAATAATCTCCAGTGGAAATATTGCGTTGATTTATGCACGAATGGTGCCCGAGCTATGTCTGGTCACTTTGGCGGGCTGTGGACGTTAGTGCGGGGCGTTGCCGTTAACGCAAAATGACCCACTGCCTAATACAACGTGAGGCGCTGGCTTCGCAATAGCTCAATGGTAACCTTAATGGATTGCTTAAAGTTGCTATCAAAATTGTGAACTTCATTAAAGCAAGGCCGCTTAAAGCTCGGCTTTTCCAACGTCTTTGCGATGAATTAGGAGCTGAGCACAACAATTTATTGTTTTATTGTAATGCAAGGTGACTTTCCAAAGGTAAGGTTCTTCTGCGTGTGTACGAATTGAGAAACGAAATCTCCATATTTTTAAAAGAAGAAAACCATGCATTTGCTACCACCTTTGAGGATGAAGTTTTCCTGACTCAGTTGGTGTATCTCTGCGATATTTTTTTAAAATTAAATCAATTAAACATCTCCTTCCAAGAAAAATAAATTCACCTTCTGCAACTCCATGACAAAATTACAGCCTTTAAAAGAAAACTACAGCTGTGACAAACTGATCTGCTGATAAATAACGAGCAATGTGATAACTTTCCACTTTTAAAATCCTATTTAAACTCGCAATCTGGCAATCTCTGCCTGCCAAATACAGATGAGTGTGATATGAAGACTGTGATGGGTTTGCATTTGGATGCTCTAATCTCGCATTTTGAAAAATATTTTTCTGAAGACATGGAGAAGCACAATTGGATAAGATATCCTTTTGTTGATAATCCAAATGCCTCTCAGGGGTTTACATCTATGGAAGCTAAACAATTTATCGATCTTTCTTCTGACCTCACTTTGAAAAGCTTATACAACCTTAATTTACTCATTTCATTTTGGGTTAAGGCTCGATCTGAGTTTCCACTTGCAATGTTTGATATTGCAACACGACATACGTGTTGCAATATCAAACATTGCACCGCGGTTTAATAAAATCTGCATAGAGCCACAAGCTCACTGCTTACATTAAATGTTTTTTTAATATTTTGCAAATAATGCTGACATTTTTGTGCATTTTAAATAATAAACATGATTTAAATACAATTTCTTGGTAAAACTTAAAATTTACAAATTTTGGCTTCATTAAGGCGCCGCGAGTATTGATAAGTTTTCGAAGGGCGCCGTAAACAAAAAAAGTTTGGGAACCGCTGTTTTAAAGGAATTATAGTTCCAGGGGTTAAATTTTCTCTTGCTTTTTTAAAATATCGAATAAGCAAAGCATAGTTTATATTATGCTTCCTTGCATCAGCTCTGATGCTTATTTGAAGATGCAAAGCATCGTTTACAGCTGCAGTTAGCATTTCATCATTTAATTTAACTTTTAGATTTTTTTACATTGTTTGAAAGTAGGCATTTTTGAAATGTGAAAACAAAGTTTATAAATCGGGGACCTATGAACCACTGTTTCATTGGTCCCATATCTCAGTGGTTCATTGATCCCCGAACCAGTTAATTAGAATTATTTATTCGATTTGTTATCGAGCATTTTAGAAGAACTGATTTTCCAACAGTGTTATTTACCCTAATGTATAGACTTCATATTAACCTAAAATTAAATAACAAACTTTATAAAACTTTTGCATTATTAAACTTTAAAACTAACAGCAAAAATTTACTTTAGTTTATCAAAACATGTTATTTTCATCTTACATCTAAACCACGCTACCTGAAATTGTGAAACTGTATCAAAATATTTATTACAGTCACATTGATTCAAGAAAACATGAATTATTTTAAAAATCTTTATAGGGAACCAAATATTTTGGTGGTTTATTGGTCCCACATTTCCCCCTAATCATCAACAATGAAGTCATAGCGGTGCGAAAAAAAGAAAAAAAGAAGAAAAAAAAAAGAACATTTGTAATCTATAACGACATTTAACGGGTTTTAATCAATTATTTTAAAATTTTAAAAGTATGATAAGCAGTTGGATAGAAAAATTTGGTTTTATTATTAAAAGCATAATTATTTGAATGGATAAAAAAAGAATTTTAAAAATCTTTTTTTTGTATAATCTGTTTCGCCAAAATTTTTGAATTATTCCAATCCATATGAGGATTTTGCAAATACACATGTTTCACCACAGCAGATTTGTTGTTCATATCATTACTTTCTAATCGTGCTCAATTTTTTGGATTCACATCATGCTGTGTTTTTTACATCTCGTACAAAATGCTTTACCATTTTCACCTATGCAAATGCCATCACAATGTAAACACGGAATTTCATAAATTACTCCTGGCTGTTGCTTTGGTTCAATTGGATTTTTTAGTTTTGGTGAAATTTGCATAAATATTTAAAGAGTTTTTATACATATTCTAATATTTTGTTTCCTGCAAAGTAATAGTAATCCTACTTTATTTACCAGATATAACTGAAATTTTAAACCGTATAATTAGAAAACAAAATATCAGAGTATGTACAAAATCTTGAAGCGAACTCATAGCCGCAAACTGTCTTCGTGCATGCGTTTGCTTTGATTTTGTAAAGTTTTCCGCAAATGTAATTTTGCACGTTGTATTTTTCTTTGCTGCAGACTCAACTTGCAACGCTCATCCCCTCGCTGCACAGCATTTATCTGCTCCCATGGCAACCATCACGTTATAATCTTTATTTCTTAGTATTTTATTTTTATACCGCCTTTCCGTTGTTCCTGGTTAATGACTGTTGGCTGATTGCGCCATCAAGGCCATTACCCCTCTTTATGTAGTTTTTTTCGCAAAGCCTGCTTACAGGATGTAGCCTGTTTACGTGACCTTCTGCCACGTGGTTTTGCCTATGAAAAAGGTCAGGCGTCATAATAGAAAAATAAAAGTACTTTGACGTTAATGCTTGCTGGACGGAGTTGCCGGCCAGTCAGACAGAGAGATCAGAGCGTACGGATCCAGGCAGATTACTTGAGATTCAACCATGCAACGTTATTGGGCAGAAATTGCACCTGAATTCTTGTTTTGAAGCTTAAAAGTTATTTCGTCTATTCAAATTGCACCCCTTGCAATAAAAGATATTAAAGTTTTACTAGTGTGCCAAACGAACCACGCTACAATCTCTTCAAACAATTATGCAAATTTCACCGAAACTAAAAGATCCAATTGAACCAAAGCAACAGCCAGGATTAAGTTATGAGATTCAGTGTTTACATTGTGATGGCATTTGCATAGGTAAAACTAGTAAAGCATTTTTGTACGAGATGTAAAAAAACATGCATGATGTGAATCCAAAAAATTAAGCACGATTAGAAAGTAATGATATGAACAACAAATCTGCTGTGGTGAAACATGTATATTCGCAAAATTATTATATGGATTGGAATAATTCAAAAATTTTGGCGAAACAGATTATACAAAAAAAAGATTTTTAAAGTTCTTTTTTTATCTATTCAAATAATTATGCTTTTAATAATATAACAAAATTTTTCTATCCAACTGCTTATCAACTTTTAAAATTTTAAAATAATTGATTAAAATCCGTTAAATGTCGTCATAGATTACAAATATTCTTTTTTTTTTCTTTTTTCTTTTTTTTGCACCGCTATGATTTCATTGTTGATGATTATGTATTTCATTGTTGATGATACACGCTATGATTTCATTGTTGATGATTATGTATTTCATTGTTGATGATACACGCTATGATTTCATTGTTGATGATTATGTTAATGATTATGATTACGTTTTATTTAATCTTCTGAAGAAGATTTACTGATTTTATAGAATACCGAAACGTCGAGTTTTAATTGTTGCTTTATCTTTGAATAAAGAGTTATAGCAATTTAGACCCTAATTTTACCAGAAGAACATGAACAAAGATTTTAAAGAAAAGCTTACCAACAAACTATGAAAGTATTACGCTATTGCCAAATACAAGCTTACTTTTATTCAACTTTGTTTCACGCAAGTTTTTTAAAACTGACAAAGTTAATGATTGATCATAGTTAGTGCCGGTTGGTAACGTAAAAAATCAACTGCAAGTCTATGACCAAAACTGAAGAAATAGTTGTCGAAAGCAAAAAAATTTTGCTTACCTTAAATGCTGAAATCACTTTGGAACCAATCTGATTTCTATTTGTCTAAGGAAACGTTATTTTTTTTCTTAAATAAATGTTTTCAGAAACATTTATTTTTAACATTATTTTAAGTTTCTGAAAAAACAAAAAAAATATAAACTGTTTCTTTTTTGTATTGTAGCGAACAAGTTTTTGTTAAAAATACGAAACAAAAAGCTTTTTCTTAAATTACAGTTTTTCAAAAAAAAACAAAAAAAAGACCTATATATAGTGCAGCACATCTGTATAAAGCAATCAATAAACAACCCTAATCCAGAACAATTATATTTAAATATTTTGAGGACAAAAATTGCGTTTTGCTAGAGAACAACCAAATTCAAATACATGTATAAATGAGCAATAGGCGCTTCTTTGGCGTTAGATCTCAGCGCTATATTTAGAAGCATATGCGAGGTGGGAAACATCAATTTTCAGAGCCGTCTCGATTTTATTTTTTGGAAAGTTAAGAAAAAATGAAGTTAAATTTTTTTGTCCCTAACTGGATCACCAGATCATTTATCGAATAAAATAAAACGCCACAAAAGCGCCAAGTAATATTTCACTGTGAGATTTATGCAAGCTTGGAATCTCAACAAAAACACTATTCAAAAATTTTTGAAGATTTATGAGAACTTTTATCTTTAAATATAGATTTTATTTTAAATTTAGAAAAGTATGGAAAAATTTACAGTATATAGAAAACATTAAATAAAAAAAAAAATCAAAGAATGAAAAAATTATAGTCTACCAAGGGCCGGCATAAACTTGAGCGAGATTCCCACAAAAATTAAAATCAAAGCAAAAAAAATAGGGAAGAGTAAGAAACAAGGTCTTCATTTATTAAGAAGTCAAATACAGGCTGTAAAAAATATTTGCGTCTACACTTAGTTTTCAAGTACAGATCCTTAAAATACTTTTTGATCCCCAAAATACTTTTTTCTCTGTTCTTCTTGACGAATGGACAAGTGGATATTCCAATTTGGTTTTTAAGGGGATGTTACATCAATCTGAACCTACTGTGGTTTAATTTTTGTACAAAAAATTGTTCATTTATTTGTCATGTTTTTTAAACAACAAAAAAAATTAATAGGCTAGAAGATAATCACAAATAACAACCAAAAATGACAAAAAC
The DNA here is from genome assembly GCA_963680785.1 of Diplosoma virens. Lineage (NCBI taxonomy): Eukaryota > Metazoa > Chordata > Ascidiacea > Aplousobranchia > Didemnidae > Diplosoma > Diplosoma virens. The sequence goes on from CAVMFT010000109.1 coordinate 80,677, forward strand.
ACAGCAATAATGAAACTACAACGAGGCTTCTTTGCTTTTAAAAAACGAAGTTGAAAATAATATAAAAAAAAGCCAGCCAAAATTAATTATAACAATATTTTTTTAAGAAATAAACAATAACAGTTAACTAAAAACTGCTTCTGCATACACCACTAAACAACCACAGTACAACAACAACAAATTTCATTGAACTATTGTTAATAAACAAATGAAAATCTTTTATGTTTAGCTTAAAAGAGTTTCAAAAGAGGTTAACTAGGCTATGTCAACGTAACTAAAACACACTGATTCTTTTCCGGCAATTAAAAAATTACGGAAATTTATTTTTAATAAACTTTATGTTAAAAAACTTTTACTCAATAAAATGTGGTAAATTTAATTAGCTTATGCAAAAATTGGATAACTTATATTCCACAATATATTCAATTCAACAATGAGTAAGTAGATACATAAGAAAAGCACATTAAAAAATAACCAAAATACTACAATGAAAATATTAAGATTAAATTTGAAAAATCTTCAGTAATTCGAGTGTTTTAGTCAGTTTTGCAAAAGCCAATCAGAAAATTTTTTTTAGCTGATTCAAATACGTCTTCATGAGCACTAAATATGTCAAAACGTTTCAAAAGAAATCTTAATTGTTTTTTTGTGTTCTTTTTGATAGTACATAAGCCAAGCCAGCTATTTCACTAATATTAGTACTACTGCTTGAGGTGACAGTAATAAAATCAGGAAGAAAATCAGCCACAGTCTTGGCAAATTGTTCATCTTGCATTTCAAACACCAAACTACTTACTGACAAAATAGCAGAAAACTTCTTTTTCGCGTCAGTAGGTAAATTGCTTAAAGTGTCTGTGATATGCTGTTTGAGGTGGACATCTGCTGCTTTACTACAATAATGGCCTGGTAAAAGCTTTTTTAAGTATTTGGATATCGACTGGTTGCATAAACCATACAAAAATCTAGTTATTTCTTTGTAGCGAAAATTCGGCCGATTTGTTTCTGGCTCAAGATTTAAATATTTCAGTATGAAATTATCAAATTTTTCCGAGAAGAATAAGTGCACAGCAATAAAAAAATTTGAAGCAATATTTCCCATAGAAATTGTAAAGCTGTCTGTTGACGTTTCTTCAGGTGAAATTACATAAAAAATATCCGAAATTTTTGAATCTTTAGTTTGGTTTTGTAAAACATCTTTTTTTTGAGTCAGCGGATAATTTTGAAACTCATTCCAAGCGAATTCAATGACGTCATACAGATTGCACTTGTTATGTTTAAAACCGTGGCTCCACAACACCAGCATCAAAGAAGGAACAAATATCTTAGTAAGAGGAAAGCAAAATAACAAATTTGAAAAATTTGTTTCTGCTGTAGTGATAAATTTATTAAGTGTATGCATTACTGCATAGAAATTTGATGTCACAGAACAAAAAGAAGCCAGATTTGGATAGGCTTGAATGTATTTTATAATTTCATCACAGTTGTTTTTACAGAGCGATCTGCAAATTTCAGTTTGATTGTAATTGCTAAGGCCCTGGATAAAAACCTTTGAAAAATAAATTTTTTGTGAAGACACTGATTTAAGAAATTTGTTGAAAACAAGAGGTCGAAGAGATACGATCACTTTATCTTTTTCATGTAACTGTTTTGTCAATATCTTTCTAAGATATATGCGCTCGGTTTCTAGGTCCTCTGTTGCAGAATTGCCCTCAAAGCACATGTCAGCACAAGAAAGATTGTCAAATAAAATGCAGATTTTTCCTTCTAGTTCTTGTAAAATTTTTGACGAAGATTCCTTACAATCTATCCAAAGATGTGGAAGGTTTCTTACAAAAAATTTTAACCGGTTAGACCGATTGTCAAAATCTACAAAAGAGCAATTAATGTAAAAAACAAAGTCAAAACCGTACAAGTTTTTCTGTTTAGCATATCGACTGAGCAATGATTTGAAAAAGGTAGTTTTACCTACTCCAGCATTACCAACAACAGCAATTCGGTTTTGCAACTTTTCAGCTTTTCGATCAGTTTGAAGAACTTTGCTTTTCTGGGAGTCAGCGTAAAAAAAACTTTTAGGAAAGTTATCATCAGTAAGACAGTTTATCTTTTTTTCTTCTTCAAGAAAAGAGTGGCTCACAGTTGTATTCCACAATTGCAGAGAAGTGATGTTGGTTGTGTCATGAATATACTGAGGTAAAACACATTCAGATAATCTTTGCGCTTCGTTCAGCAAGTGATTCTTCAACTTTTGAACTAGAAGCACAAATAACTTTGTTTATTATCTTATAATTAAATTTATTCTTATTCTAATCCAATTATTTCTTAACTTTAGCCATAGTTGTTAAATTTTGTTTTAACGATTGTATTCTATTATTGTAATTTTGATAGAAAGGTTTTGTTTTAATATTTTCAAAAAAGGCAATTTTAAAATAAAGACTTTAATAGTTTAGATTTTATAGTAATGAGGATTCAGAATCACTTAGAAAACAAGCCGCTTAAAAGACGAGAGCACCAGACTCGAGTTTCGCTTTTGTTAGAGCTCATCAGTGATGCTTATCTCACTGCGAATCGAACCGACTACCTGTTGTCTTTTACGCAGGAGACAATACCACTAGAACACACATTCCTTGTTCAGTATCCAGGGAATAACTTATAGCTGCTTTGAGTCGAATTATTATCCGGTCTATGTTGTCTAGTGGTATTGTCTCCTGCGTAGAAGACTACAGGTAGTCGGTTCGATTCGCAGTGAGATAAGCATCACTGATGAGCTCTAACAAGAGCATAACTTAAGTCTGGTGCTTCTTGTCTTTTAAGCGGCTTCTTTTCAAAGACTTTAATATTAATCCTTTTCTAACAAATGTGCATGAAGTGACCATTTTCAGTTCATTAAATTTAAAATGGCTTGATAACCGGATGTTAATTAAGATTAAAGTCATGTAGCAACCACTAACTGTCTTGACTACAGATTCTGGCAGAATGCTTTGGTCATAGTGAGCTGACATATCTACCTCTATTTTGCTGGAAATTTGGTTTGTGATCATAATCGTACAATTTAGTTTTGTCTTGAATTGAGTTTAAGAACCACAAAAAAGCGAAGTTTTTTTGGCTATTTTATACCCAAAACAATGTTACTGAACCAATAACGTTTATAGCTAAAACGATGTCACTGTCGGTTCATTTGTGCATTATTATGGTGATGATTTTTTTTCTTTGTATTTCCAAATGTATTTATCTTATAGGCCCATGTGGTTATGGCTTAAAGCCGTTTCCACTACGATCGTGGAATGGAGTTTTCTTTAATTCTTTTATTGATTTTTTTGCTTTGTTTAACGCTTAAGCGCGGAAAGAAGTAAAAAAATCAATAAAACAAACAAAGAACACTCCAATCCGCACTCGTAGTGGAAAGGAGACTTTATAGGTTTAAATACATATTTTACATTAGCTTATATCCTTATATTTAACAACATTGACTTGGTTGGTGCTTTTTGTACCAAGCTAAGACGCCGTTGTAAAAAAGCAGGATGGTCTCATATAAAAATTTCTGTTAAAGTGTTTTTTGCTAGGACAATACGAAAATTACTTAAGTAAACTGACCGAGGTCGAGTCCTCCTTTTTGTTAAACATTTTTTTTATTACTATTGCATTCAATTTTATGTTTAATAGTTGACTTGAAAAAAGTAAAATCTTATAAATAAAAAAATAAATCAAACTTTTTTTTGATAGTAGCTTGATGTCTTCGGCTTCGTGTTTCTCTTTTGTTGATAATTTTGTTTGTTTCAAACTTTCTTCTAAAATATACAAAGCAATACATATATTAAAATTCATTTCTGCTACTTAAATATCTTTTAAACTTCTGAGAAAACGGCGTAAATACTATGCTTAAAATAATCATCAGCTGACTTTTTTTATGGATTTAAAGCTATTGTTGTTTGTGTTTTAGTTTTTAAGTAAAAGGCGGCAACTTAAAAAAGTTTGTCAAAAGCACCAAACAGAGTAAAGTATCTAAAGTTCTTATTTGAACGTAAAACAACTTCACCAAGGCAGGAGTTAAACCGGGGCGTTGTTAAACATCATTGAACGACGCCTCCTAATTTTCGCCCTTGTTACCAAATAATGCTACTTTAAAGATGAGTTTTTTTTCTCGATAAAGCCAGGGAGCCACTCACTAAAAACCAGATAGGAAGCAACAATGAGTCAATTCGTAGTGGTTGAATATTAATCAATAATTTTCTAACCACACATAACAAACAACTTAAAGTCCAGCAACTAATTCTGGTCCACAAAATTTTGGTGAACCAAATTTTGGAGCACAATGGGTTCAGCGACATATTTCGGCGCGCATGAGTTGGGCGCTTATTCTTTATGTATAACTAATTTAATTAAGCCAGGTTCCATTTTTTAAGATTCCACAGACAAAATTATAATAATAATAATTTTTTTGTTTGTAAAAATATTGCGATCGTCAACTTATCAATCATTCTGCTTTGTTTTTCAAAAAGTGTGCAATGAAGATACGAGGTCTGTTCACAAAAAGTATCCGACCTTTTTCCCTCTCGCCAATAAGGTATGAGCAAACTGCCCGTGCAAAGCGTGGCTGCACACACACACATTCACGCGTAATCGTGAAGCTTTTCAGGCCGATTCGTCATTCGTATCTCTCTGTGTAAAGCATTTAGTGCAGGCGTGTAGTACGTGTTCATCGGTTTTTTGATTTTCAGAAAATTTCATTTTAATGACAGAACGCATCGAACAGAGGTATTGCATCAAGTTTTGTCAAAAACTTGGTGATACTCAAGTTGAAGCAATTCGAAAGATTCAACAAGCTTTTGAAAATGAGGCCTTAAGCCCAACTCAGATAAAGCAATGGTTTAAACGCTTTAAAGATGGCCGTGCATCAGTGGAAAGTGATCCTCGCTCAGGAAGGCCATCCACAAGCCGAAACGAGGAGGCGATGGATCAGGTTCGTGAAAAAGTGTTGGAGGATCGTCGTTTAACAGTACGAGAGATTGCTGCAGAAATGGGAATAAGCACAGGCTCAGTTCATTCAATCCTAACTGAGGATTTGAACCTGCGGAGAGTGTCGGCTAAATTTGTCCCCAAGCTGCTGACGGAGCAACAGAAGGAACTCCGGAAGGAAATTTCGGAGGACATGCTGGATGTTGCAAATCATGACCCAGAATTTATCAAGACAATCATCACTGGTGATGAGACCTGGGTTTATGGTTATGACCCAGAAACCAAGTTTCAATCATCACAATGGAAGCATCCGGAATCACCACGCCCAAAAAAAGCTCGGCAAGTCCGCAGCAATGTGAAAGTTATGCTGACCTGTTTTTTTGATTCCCGTGGCATCGTGCATCATGAATACGCACCAGAAGGTCAAACAATCAACAAAGAGTACTACCTGGAGATTCTACGTCGCCTTCGTGATGCTGTGCGAAGAAAGCGGCCAAACATGTGGGCAGCAAAGAATTTTCAGCTTCACCACGACAATGCTCCCGCTCATTCTGCACATGTGGTCCAAGCTTTTCTAGCCAAAAACAGCATGCCACTTATTAGACAGGCTCCTTACTCTCCCGACTTAGCACCGTGTGATTTCTGGCTGTTCCCTAAGCTAAAAACAACTCTGAAAGGGAGGCGATTTCAGTCAAGAGAAGACATTATGAAAAAAGCGACGGAGGAGCTTCAGAGCATTCCGGGGGAGGAGTTTATGAAGTGTTTTGAGAAGTGGCAGAAGCGCTGGGATAAGTGTGTGAACCACCAAGGGGAATATTTTGAAGGAGATTGAATAAAACTTGCAAAATTTATTGTGTTGTGTGCTTTATACAAAAAAGTCGGATACTTTTTGAACAGACCTCGTATAGTTTCTTCTCTACTTTTCTGAAAGTGTTTGTCTCCACGCTATACGCGGTGTTGTCGATTGGCGGCGTCATTTGTCGACAAGAGTTTCTAATGTTTGTGCCGCTAATGTGTTTTCAATTGACGGAACAGATGACGCCATATATTTTACCCAAAAACTAATCTTCGGCCGCATACAAAACACGAGAAAACTGCATCGTAAAGCGGAAATTAATTTTATTTGTGATCTTTTGTGCGACATCGATCAAAACTGCTCTTAAAACTAATAATGGTGGGTTCTTGTTGGGACTCGCAGCTGTTTCGGACACAAGCTTGCAACCCCAAAAATAATCTTCTGCATACGACAACAACTTGCATTTGGGAGCCTACAACAGTACGGTTTAATTTAAAAATTTGCAAAATCAGGAAAAATATATAAGATGTTTAAAACGGTCAAAGTCGCAACGAGAATTAACCCTTTAAGCCCTGAATTTATTTTAAACCTGAACAAAAGTTTTTTTGACTATTTTTCACTTAAATATTATCAAACTATGACAAAGAGCCTAAATTTTAAAAAAATATATAATTTATAAAAAATTTTCTAAGACAACAACAACAACAACAACAACAACAACAACAACAATTTATTTGCTTACTTCAGCAGTAAAATTGATAATACACAGTAAAATATTAGGCATATGAAAACAAACACTTAACTTTTATACTAGTAGACATACACATTGTATGCAGATAAATATGATTTATGAAGTAAACTGGACAGTGACGACGAATTCATCCTCCTACTAACTAAAAATTTGTCATAATGAAAATGAAGACAATTTGTAAAAAATTTGTTTTCATATGAAAATACAATTGCATATGCATAAGTAAACAAGAAGTAAGTCAATATAATAATAAACAGCAATTTTTTTTAAACAACTTAATCTTATTGAGTATGTACAGTACATACGCGTACGAACCGGGAGCAGCAGAGAACTATTCCCCCTCTCCCCAAGTCTTAAAAATTTGGAAAAAATTTTTCGGCCAGTAACCAAGCAATATTTCAGCAAAATCAGAATTTTCTGGTAAGCAACAAAAAATATTTGGTCAAAATCAAAATTTTCGGGCAGCACAAGGACATATTTGGGAAAACAAAGTTTTTTGTGCTCCGAAAACGATTAAGATTTGAGATGAAGACCTTGTTTTTAGAGATCATCACTGTCTTTGGGATAAAAAAGAGAAATCTGAGACAGATCTACACATTGAAGACTTTTTTCTTTTTTGGTCTTCATCTAAATTTGCCGACAACAATGGAGGAATTAAGTGCAGTTTCAAACTGAGGGCTTTTTTTGAATTTTAGACTAAATTTTATTTCATATCCATAAAGTGCAAGAAGATCATGATTTGGTGAAACATCAATAATTTTTGAGAAAAACTGTATCATTCATTTGGATGGCTTATCGATGGGTACGAAAACTTAAAAAACAATTTTGTTTGTTTTGCAAAACGTTTATTGAAACATTTGGCGTCGTCTTTGTCATCGTTTCAAAAAACATCCACTCCGAGTTAGACAAAAACTCAACTGGGGCCGAGAGTTTATACATTTACTACCCCAGGATGCTGTACTACTCAGATCAGAAGTAATGGTCTTGAGCCAGCATCGGGTCTCGCCATCCAAACTCGTCAAATCTCATGAGCCATGTGGTGTCCATTACATGGGACACGTTATTAGAACTTGTTTGCGGTTTTGTTCAAGGGCACCGCGTTTGCAATTCGGTGAAGGAGTGACAACCCATTTGTGCATGGACGAATGAAATCACCCAGCACCAGTACGCAGGCAATTAAGCTTGACCTAATTTGTTTGTAGAAAACAGGCCTGGCACTGGCTATGAGTGTAAAAGCATGGAGCCTGGATGTATTCTCACAATAATTCGTGTCCTCTCTATTTTTTATTCACTGGTCGGTGTGGACGTTTAGTTTGCAACGTTGTTTGGTATTTCTGTGCATCTGTCACAAACCAGCATTTAAATCTTAGTCTCAATAGGCGGCCATCTGAGGACCCACTTAATCATGTAATCAAAATATCATTTTTATGAACTTTTCTTGTGACGGGTTCGAGGGTTATTACAGGCAAAAAAGAGGCTAGAGGAAAAGACGGAGCAAGTTCTAGATTTTGTTTAAAGCAACGGTGCACAATCTATAGCCGTGCGGGCGCATGTGGCCTTAGATAGCAATTTATGGGGCCGTTTTCGTAGGTCAGGTACTTGATTTATGACAAATTTTCCCTAAATACATATGCTCCTTTTTTGCAGTAAATATTTATATAATATAGCCACGCTTCTTTGATTCACTTTTTTTGCTTACAAATTGTCAATGTTTACATCATTACAGAACTTAGTTACTAGCTTATTGTGTTAATATAATTTTTGATGACTGATTTTACAAGTATTTCTGCGAGTATGCAGACTAAAATATATCTGCATATGTAAGCAAAGAGATAAAAAATAATGTTTGAAAAATGGATTTGGTCAAACGTTACACTGGAAAGCGTTAAAGATGAGTTAAATCGTAATGAAGTGTTGATGATAAATAAGATTGGTTTATGGTAAAATTATGGGGATTAGGATATAAAATAATGATTTATATTTACTGGATTTAAGATGTAAATGCCACTAATAAAACTATTCTAAAAGTTTAGTAAGGGTAGACGGAACAGCCATAGTTGCTTGTTTAACTTTTGGGAGAAAGGCTATATGGCAAGGTCATCATCAAAAAGAAACTTTAATAAATAGAGAGGGGCAAAAATATTATTAATGAAAAAAGAAAAAGAATTGGGATAAAACTGACTCTTGAAAAAGGCCTCTTTGAAGCCAGAAAGAATGGCTGAGAAAATTACAGATTCGGGTTTTTAAACAACGATCTGAAAGATAGGACAGTATCCATTCGATAAAAAAACAGACAGCCGATGAAAAAAATTCAGAAGAAAAATCAGAAAGCCAGACTGAATCAAACGTTTTTGTCACACTTCATTCATGATAATTTAATTATGGCGATATAGTTTATTTTTCGCCTTATAGTAATTCAAAGTTTTACCATAACGTAGAAATTGCTTGGGCAAGGGATAATCACTTTTGTACTGTGTTATTTAATTATGTGCTTGCAATTTTCAAATGCATCTTTCTTTTTTCTTTCGCCAGACGGTGATAAGGTAATGCGCTTTGTCTGTAACATATGACCGAGTTAAACGTAGTTCTCGAAGATTTTCGCGTACCATAGAAAAAAACGTTCTAATTCCTACGCACATGAGCGAAGCGTTTCGAGATAACTCTCGCCGATTTGTCGTCATGTGACCTTTGTGTATATACATTATGTACGTTCGGTCGATAGAGGACGACGACGAAAAAGACGAAAAGAACCGACAAATGCGAGAACGACGAGAAAAGAGAGTTGAGCGTTGGTTTGGCCTAGAGCGGGGGCGAAGGATTCTTTAATCGTGTTGCAGTGATAAGTATTATGATTGTTTATGCGCCAGTGTTTGGAGATTGGTCTACGGAGGTAGAGTTATTTGCATTGAACGAATTAAGTTGCAGCGCTGATTTTCGCTTTACAGTGGCAGAACGCAGAAGAGAATTTTCGTCGGTCGTAAGTCGTAAATTTTATACTATATTCGTTTTAGTTAGAGAGATATCTCTGTTTGTTTGCGGAGACAAGTCTTCGACGAATCAATCAGAACTTAACCGAAACCAACTGTATATAAGCTTCAGGGTTATAGCAAACTACTTCTTAAGCCAGAATAAAATAAAATTAGACACAGCTTTGTTTTAGCGCAGGTATTCCGGTTACCTTGCTCAACTGGTTCCTTAAATTATTCCCAAACAAAGTCTGTGACAGTTTTTGAAAAATAAGAGAGGTAAAGGCAGTAGTGCGGCCTGTTTAACTTAATAGAAAGAGTTATCATTTGACGGTGAGAGGAGAATCTGGTCTACAGTCGATCTATCAAACCGGATTACGCGCGTGCGATAGTGTTATTAGGTTCAAGAAAAAGGTAAGCCTACAAGTACCATTTTTTAGAAAAGGTTAAAAGTGCAGCATGTGAGAGAGATAGTACATACGAGAAAAGTGAGTCAAACAGTTTATCAGATTTAAAAATAGGGTTGTGGTGGGTTGATTTCTAGCTGATGGAAAAGTGTAGGTAGATCGTGATGGATTAAAGATATCAAGAAGAATTGAAGATCAGATTGAAAAAGTAAGTTAATAACGAGTACATGATTTGATCTGGAACAAAAGATGTTGAATCGGAGAGTTGAAAAAGAGCTGAAAAAAATTCTAGTGTAGCAAAATGTGCACAGATGTGTGTTTAAAAAATTACAGTTGGTGGACCTGATTTTGTTAATGTAAAACGTTCAGAAATAGTATTTTTGAAAAGTTTTGTGAAGATGTGAGTGGCTTCAGATAGAGAAAGAAATAAAAGTATAAGAAGGTGGGAAGTGAATGTTAGTATTAGACAAATGTTTATCTTTTCGACCTTTGTTATAGTTAAAAAAGTGTGAGCAAGAAACTGAATTAATCGAACGGTAAGTAGAAATTGTGATAAAAATAGAAAGGTTTTCTGAGTTTAGATTTGAAAAAACACGCCATTTACGTTTCAATGCAATGAAAGCAGGAGCAAATGTCAGGAGAGAAGCATTATCTGTACAGTGATGTAGTAGGGTGCAGGAGTTCCTGAGATAGGCAGATTTTGAAGAGGACCATTCAAGCAAGTCTTTGCCCAACTAAACCTCAGAGCTATTAGAGTCACGGAGTTTTTTGTGGAAATTAAATAACCCAAAAAAAAATTGTAGTAGTCGATGGTAAGAGGAAGGGTGGAAAGTATTTAAAACGGAGATCTGAAAAAGATGTATTTGTGGGACGTAAATGTTGAAAAGATAGATGAGTGACGCTCCTTTATTGTGATAGCTAAGATAATTGGGGCAGGGGTCAAGAGAGGAAAGTTATTGAGTAGAGAGAAGAGTAGGTTAGAACATATCAAAATAAGAATACCATAACCAGGTATTCCAGAGGAAAATCTTTTGGACACAATGTGGTTCTTTCTGAGCGATTCATATCTTGAAAAATGAGAAGTCAATTCTGGAGGAAGATACAAAGAAGAGATTTGTTGCACAAAGATGAGATTGCAGTGGTTTTGAGATAAAAGTAAATAAGTTCAGCACAATGCGGAAGAATGCCATTTGGGTTCCACTAAAGAAATCATACACAGTTTTTAAAGAAGGATCAGAAAAATATGCTTTAGAGATTTTTCGATTGAGAAAGAGTAAGATTGGAAGCTAAGGGTGGCATGGTAGTCGTCATTTGTAGATGTTTAGGAAGATTTAGAGAGGTTTTTATTAAAAAGAAGAACAGAGTGAGACTTAGACGTAGAAAATTTCAAGGAGTTAGATAGAGCGAGGTATGAGAAAGATATGGACACTTTGCCCAATTCTAAGTGTAAAGAGAATAAATTTTTTTGAAGGAAAAGAAATAGGAGGAGAACAAATATGTTTAATGCATTAAGAAAAAACAATTGTACATTGAAGCATTAAAAGAAAACAATCGCAGGTAACACGACGAGAGCATATAGAGCAGGTATCAATGGGGCTAAGGTTTATATGTACGTTGTTGCTTAGAAAAAGAATTAGGAAGAGTAAAAGCGACCGTAAGCTTTTAGAAGAATAAAAAGGCCATTGAAAAAGGAAAGATATTTTGTATAGAAGAGGGTTCGTAGGAAGTTTTAATAGATAAAAAGAGGTGTAGAGCAATCACTTTAGACTAATGTTTATTTGGGACCATAAAGAAGACAGCTGGTACAAAAAATGAGGACAAAGTTTCATTGAAAATTTCCCAAAAATGAAATCCTCCAAAAATTGACAAACCATTTGACTAAGACTCAATGTAGAAAATGGTTGGTGCACCACAACAATAAAGGTTGTTTATCGTTGGTGAACATCTTCATAAATTTAATTATTTTATATTGTTCATCTCTGTATTTATTCTTATAACACGCAGGAAAGCATTGACGAATTACTCCGACTTGCTTCTGTAGATGCCAAATTAATGTTGTTGGGTAACAAGTTTTTATTTTAGATTTTATCATTATATACGCTCATAAGCTAACAAAATTATTGTTAGTCGCGCAATGAATGCATACGGTGCTTTTCAGCAAATCAAAAGCAATTAAAAGGACAAATCATGTCTTAGCTAGTACATCAGTAAAATGCCAATTTTACTCGCTTAAGGTTTTACATGGTTGAAGTTGATTTCAGTCATGCAACTGCATTATTTATGAAAAAGAGTACAAGGCCAAACTAGAGCGAGGTGACATTGGGCTAGAGCTCAATAACCTTTCACAAAATTATTCATGTGCATTACGCACTTATTAAGTATAATCTATTTTTTGAATTACTGGGTTGAAAGCCGAGAAAATGGAGGGCTGTTCTAAAAGTTATAGTTTTATGTTATTCTTATCTTTATTGTTTTAAATATATATTCGATTGTGTATCATGCACTGTATATTTTTGCATATCAAGAATTACTTAAATTTATTTAAAAAAATTTTTCTTTATATTGGTAGTTGTTAGGCTTCGTTACGGAGTTTATGGAAAATTTTATGCTTAAATTGGGGATCGACGTGCAGAAAACTTTGAGAATTTTTAATCTAAACAAGCGCTTTATGGTTGGGGGTTACGCGGAACTCTAGAGTTTCTCTAAACATTCATAAGATTCCGTGAAATTTAGGTATTCCCAGTTGATTCATGTCTATGTTATTTAATAGAGGTTAAGAAAATTTCGAAAAATTTGCTTGAGGGTTACTGAATACAAAACAGGTGGAGATCGCTGATCTATAACCCTTTTGTTTGCAAATGAACCAAATGTGGATGACCAAGTAAAACTCTACTTTGGAAACCCTAGGACACCATAGATTTGCAAAGCTCCAACACACTTGCTATATTTTTTACAGTTTAAAGAAGACCCAGCTAGTTAAAAGCTTGGAAGTACCAGGTTCTCTACATTAGTTCAGTTGGTCTTCTGTAGTTAAATGAATTCAATGATGATGTACTTAAATGATATAACTGATGATAAATGATGAAGTTCGGTTAAATGAAGAATTCCTTAACTGCACAGCAAGATAATGAAAAACGTTTATCTTGCTTGTTAAATACGTCAATTTGTTTAAGTTGGTTAAATCTTATAAAGTTTATATACTGCAAAGTAAATAAAAAAAATCAAATTCAAAGCTTGTTTTAATTGGATAAAAAGCTTATGAAACAAACATTTACCTGCAGATGAACTTCCCGCGGACAAACTGCTTTTCTTGTTTTGAAATAAGTTTGCCTAAAAAGAAAATATAACGTGTCGTAGAAACAATGTGTATTAAAACAACTTTAGTTTGTTTACTGTATGACTTAGGTGTATATTACTTATTTAGTACAATATATTGCCTAGGGATAATTGACAAAGTTAAACGCTGCCAGTAGGAATTTCTCAGGAAAATAGTAGACTGTGATAAAAGATTTGGTCAAAAGTGGCACTTAACTGGTAATTACGATTACTTATAATAATTAAATCAATTTTACTTTTTACTATTTACAGTAAATAGTAAATTCAAATAGTACAAGTAAATTTAAATAATAAATAATATATAATAAATAATAAATAGCGCAAGATTTTTTCCTTATTTTTTCTTAAATTTATATTATTCGTTATTAATGATTTAATTTCCACTTTTTATCTTAAACGTAGTGGCCATTGTAGATCAACACCAACAGGGAGTTGTTCCGACAACATCTTGGTTAAGTGATTAAAAGCTCCGTGATTGACGGCAAACGTGATCGACTCGGCCGCTGGTCAAAACCTTTTGGTGTCATTGCATTATATCCTTAAATAATAAATTTTACAAAATTTTTCTCTGCTTGACAGCCTTGGCAAGTAGCTCTAAGTTTCAGTCACACCTCTACTGCAATAGCTTGATATTTCCGGAAACAGATCGGGGACGTTTGTCGTAAGTATAGCGCCTCTGACGCTTTCCTGCGAGTCAAAGGATAAATATAGAGATAAAAAAGTTAAGCAAATCATTTACAAGACATTGACCCGGAGAGCAAGGGTGTTCACATTGCTCGGGTCATCAGTAGACAATTTAAATCCTAAATAGTTGAAACCGATCTTGCCAAAATGAATAATTATTTATTTTTTCCAATGTTCAGCTTGGACCTGCTAATCGACAAACGCCCTTTTTAGGCAGGGGCGATGCGCATCTAATGCACAAACTGCTCTTTTCAGGGTACATAGTCAGAAACGTCGGAAGGCTCACTATATTACAGCTGAACTTTGAAGACCTCAATGTGAGCAAGATAAATGTTTTGCATCATCTTGTCCTGCAGTTTGAGGCTCAAGTCATTCTACTGCAAGAAATCTCTTCTATTGGTGCAGACAAGTTAACAATCTCTAGCTTTGTACTAGCTGGGTCTACTTTAAGTAGGAACCAGGGCCTTGCTACGTTTGTTCATGAGCAAGTAATCTGGGCTCTAGTTGACCATTCTCCAGCCACATATGAGCAAAGCCAATTGAACTCTGCAATGCCATCAAGAAAGCACCCAAAATTTTATTCCCGCGGTCATCAAAGTGACCATATATCTGTATCAGACTTTCCTCCAATCTCTTAAAGGGTCAAATTTTAGTTGGGCTGATACAGAACTGCTGAAATGTCTGGATAAGAAACGAAGGGATTGATGGTCTGGGGCTGTTTATTCCATCAACTTCTCACACTCTAGTCGTAAAGCCTGGAGTATATTGAACAATCTAACTGGTAAGTTTAGCATTCCTTTCGGCAATGTACTGTTTTAGCAAAGCCATTGCATTTCAGCTGGTTAAAAATGGGAGATACGAGAAAGTGCATTGTAAGTCATCCCGACTTATTTCCAAAAAAGTGTCTGGACGTTGGAGGGATCTAACAACTAATCTAGTAGATGTCTCTGGAGATTTCACCTCAAAAGTTGCATTGTTGGCCTACAACATCTAAAACCTGGAAATATTCTGGCTTAGATTCGCTTTGTCCAGAACTGATAATTCATGGTGGTACTAACTTGGCTTCGTGGCTTCCTTTTATCCTGCATGCGCCAATTTAAAATTACAAGGATCTGGAGAAGATTGCTGGTAGTCACCATTTATGAACCGATGAAATTTGTTGAGAACCAGCGAATCTACCTCTCGATTTTTTTGTGTGTCCCATATAAGATTCTAAAAAAGCTTATCTACTCCCACATTAATCCAATAATCTATCTATCGCTCACTCAAGAACAATCTGGATTTGGTCGCAATAAATCAACTGTAGATCAAGCCACTTTTTTAACTTAGGATATTGAGAAAAATTTTATGGCAAAATAAAAAGCTGGTGCCGTATTTGTCAATCTGTCTGCGGCAAATGATACAGTTTGGCACCGTGCCTTACCTATAAGCTTCTTTGACTTCTGTCACACAAGCACATGTTTTGCATAATTATCGAGCTTTTCCATAACAAAACATTTACCCTTACCACCAGTGACAATAAACAAAGCAGATTGCGATACCTCAAAAACGGCGTTCCTCAGAAATCTGTCCTGCCTCCCCTCTTTTTCAATATCTACATATATAACCTTCCAACATTGACCTTTAAATAATATGCATATGCAGATGATTTGGCACTGCTACACATTGCTGGAGACTGGAAAGAATTAAAGTGAATCCTGAGTCAAGACATGTTTACTTGTTGGAGTATCTTCGAATTTGAAGACTAAAACTCAGCAAAACGAAGACGGTGATGTCAGCCTTCCATAACAATTGTGAAGTTAAACTTGAACTGAAAGTTTACATCAGTGGCAAGTTATTGCTATTTTACCATGTACCAACTAACCTTGGTGTCAAGCTTACAGGACACTTACGTTCCGTCACCACTTTAAGACAATGCACAAAAATTTACAGTATCTTCGCGCGTCATACTCCTAAAACAATTCGCGGGTTCGGGATGCGGAGCTGGTGCTAAACACTGCCCTTGGTCGCTTTATGGGATAAAGCCAAGTACTGTGCACAAGCTTAGTGTCGCTGTGTCCACACTCGTCTTATTGACAATTTTTAAATAAGCCTTCGCGCATTGTCACTAGATGAATGAGCCCCACTTTAACGGATAACCTGCCCATCCTTTCCGTTATCTAACCAACTGGACTTTGTCGCCTGGGAGCCACTCTTCTCTTGGCCAACCGCAGCATTTTAGATTCTGAGCGCCTTTTGCATGATCATCTAATAAGGCCATTGGATGCGCGGCAAGAGAGATTAAAATCGAGACTCTTATTAGTGCCTGCCAAACGAAAACCATTAGACAGTGCATCTAAAGTAGATATCTATGTTGGTCAGTGAACAGAATTTATATCGAACATGGAGTACTTAAACAGCTCATCTAAACTTCATGATTTCATTCCAAGAGTCGGTTTCAGGCCTCTTGAACTGGGCTTCCCCAGGCATGCTTGGATAAAACTCAACCGCTTGAGAACTGGCGTTGGACGTTTTTGGTTGGCCATGCATAAACAAGGACTTGCTCTCTCCCGTGATTGCGACTGCGGTGCACATGAGCAAATTACAGACCGCATAATTTTTGTATGCCTAACTCACAGAGCAATCAAAGGACCTTGTGGCCTGTCACTCTGGAAGAACGATAACAGAAACTGCCTCAAGATCATCACTGCCATAATCTGAGTGAAACAAAAACAAAATCCGGTTGAACCCAGACAAGGACAATTTACAAAAGAAAGTATTGTATTGTAAGAGTGGTTGAAGTTAACATAAAAAAATTTAAAAAAAATGGCAATAAAGATTTGACACTAAATTGCAAGCAAGGTTGATTCAAGATTTGCTCCCTTGAATTTTTTTCATAGTTCTAATGTGTATTTCAAATCTTTTCACAAATATACATGTATTTACTGTCCGTTGAAGAAGTAATTTCATAAAACGTTGAGTTAATGTGTAGCCCATTTTTGATGTCTAGTATTTTCAACTGGAAACCAAAATAAAAAATAACATTGGAGCATATTTTGACGTCAAATAGATATTTTTAAGTTTAACTGCAGTCACTGCGACTTTATTTAATAGTTTAATTTATAAAAATTGTTATGATACTATTGACAAACTTAAAAACATTTTAAAGTTGCAACCTTTTAACAAATGTATGTTATAAAAAAGTACCTTAATGAAAAATGTTATTAAAGTGAATTTTATTTATTTTTATCTCCAAAAAGTTAAAGCTGCAAGCTAAAAACTATGGAATCATAATTTTCGTTATTGAATACGACAGCTATTACGTTTAACTTTTTGCGCCTATACTGTTGTACACAGAGAATGCTTTTTACCGAATTGCGAGTGGTGCGCCCCTGACAGACCGCATACCACATTTTAATAACGTGCCCTATACATCGGGCACCACATGGAGCACGAGGTCTGACGGTTTTGGATGACGAAACCCGATGTTGGCAGAACAACATCACTGTTAGCATTTGATCCGGGCAGTACAGGATCCTGGGTAGTAAAAAATAAGCCCTCAGCTCCAGTCCTGTTTGTGACTGACCCAGAGTGGATGTATTTCCAAACAAAAATAACAACGACAAAAAAATCTTAGTGTGAGAGAAGGCATGAAAATGTCTAATTTAATCTTTATCTACTTTCATATTTGTAATAACTATAGAGTAATAATTTAATGATTATAAATATTCCAATTTATCGAAGGTAAAATGTTTGAAAGTTTTTTTACTTAATTCCCCGCTAGTAAAACATTCAACTTTCCAAAGTATACATTTTTGGCATTTTTTGTTTGAAAGGATGCAGTCAAGTAAAAATGTTAATTAAAAACTTACTTACAAAATTGGTAGGTAGGCTTATATTTTTGAACGTAACATTACAAATTACAGTTAACAATTTCAAAATTATTTTACAAACAACTTATCAAACAAAGTTATCTCACTGAAATATCGATAAAAGCTTCATCGTCTTGGCTCTCATTCCAACCAATGGTACTTATGAAAAGATCTTCAAATTGACTGAGTACCACTTTTGGTGACTTACTCTCGATCGGGTTTTTTATCAAGTGCTTTGTTTCATCGATGTCGTCTGGATATGTCACAGAGATTGCTTCAAGTTTGGTTTTTACCTCATTGATGGAAGGACGGCTGCTTGGATCTGTGGCCCAACATTTAATCACTATATCTTTCATCAAAAAAAATATATCCAGATCAGCTTTATGCAACAACATCTTTTCCATGGCGTCGATGAACTCCATGTTTGGTTTTAGATCCCGATTCATAATCAATTGCAAAATTAATGAAGCCGATGAAGTTGATCCGGAATAAACTTGTTGGCCAGTGAGTATTTCATATCCTAACATAGCATAACTGTAGACATCCATTGAACATGTTCTTGTAATTCTAGGATCAGTTAAAAGCTCGGGAGGAGAGTAAAGACACGTAAATTTGTTAAAAAAACTTGAAATAGATGTTGTTGTGTCATATGGTTCCATAATTGTAACTCCTTCGAAGCCTGCTATCTTAACTGTCAAATTTGTATTTAGTAGAATCTTGGATAATTTTAAGTTTCCATGAATGTAAGTTTTTTTTGGATCATGATTGTGAAGATAATCTAATCCTTGTGCTATTTCACTATAAAACCGCAATCGAGTTGGCCAGGAAAGGCACTTATATGCTTTTGAAAGAACGATATTTTCCAAATCTCCGTTTGCTGCATATTCCATAACTATTCCCAAGTATGATTTCCATTGTGTTACGCCATAAATTTGAAGAACATTTTTGTGTTTTAGCTGCGATAAAGTTTCTGCTTTATGGCAAATTAATTTTTGGTGAATGTTTTTTAAATCTGTCATTTTAAAAAATTTCAAAACTACATTTTGTAGCTTTTTGTGATAACAGCGTCGAACTAATGCAAACCTTCCACTTCCCAAAAAATCAGATGAATCTTTACTTGTCAAAAAATCATCTCCGGATAATTTGTTTATCTAAAGTTAAGTGAAAAAGAAGATTAAGAAAAAACTACTAATAATATCAAAAATATTCTTATAAAATCTTGCCCAACTCAATATTGTTATCGCTTACAATTTTTTTTATGAGGAAAAGCGCTTTTATCATTTTTAGTTTTTGGGCAAAGTTTATTAAAAAATTATTGGATATGCTTGAGAAAAAATGATTTTTTTGACGTTTAGATTTTCAACTGAAGGCAAACACAAAAATAATGCTTAAGTTTTTTTTAAATTTATATTTTTAACTTCAACAAGAACTGCTACGATTATTTTTCATTTATTCATTTCATATTATCTCTATATTTATCCTCCTGACTGGCAGGAAAGAGACGGAGGCACTATGCATAGGGCAAGCAATTACCCCGCTTTGCATCCGAAGAAGCCCAAATATTGCTGTCCAAGTTTGGAGCAAAAAAGTCAAAGTTTGGATCAAAAAAACTTGAAATGTGAATTATCTTTAAAGATTTAACTTGCATTTGGCTTAAAGTGCCTGTGTCTGTTGCGTTATTTTGCGCATTGAATTTTGTTTTTATATTTATTTTATATTTATTAAACTTTATATTAAACTTTATGAGATTTTAAATAGATCAAATTATTGAAGATAAAAATTTCTGAAAACTTGAGTGGACCAATCCGGGTTAGTAGAACGTTAAAATTTTTTAAATATTTTCATACTTGTTATTACATTGTAACAATTAATTTATAATTCTAATCTTAATTTTATACTATCTAGTTGAGTATCGGTTTTTTAGAGAATTTTAAGCTTTTGATCGTAATCTTTTTTATTGTTACATAGTGAATGCGTTATTGGTAACCTTATACTTTCCAGCAGATTTTCATTTTTTTTATAGAATTTTAAGCTTTTAATTATGTCGTAATCTTTTTTCTTTGTTACGTAGTGATTGGGTTATCGGTACACCACACCCACTTACGGTAATTTATTTTTCTTCAAGTCGTTCTTATATGTGTATAATAAAGTTTCGTTTGGCCGTTTTTATTCTTAGTGTATTGGTTGAAGTTTAAGCGATTATGACGTTTTGCGGCGGTGATGACGTTTGTCTGTTTAGAACGTTTAAGAAACAATTAACTAGAATCATCTGTAACTCTAACAGCTGATTCGACATTATAAGTTACGTAATTGGTTTACTACTGCATCTTTTAGTTGTTTTGCGACGTCATAGAGTGCTTTGTCCAATTGTAAGGTGAATTAATCTAAAAAATCTGGCCGGATCTAGTAACTTTGGTTGTTGTATAGTAACGTTGGCTGACTTATATAAATAATGTTGTATATTTTTTTCATTCATTGCAGTGAAAGCCTTTAAAAATTGTTTTCTGTTACTATTACCTATTTGGCGTTGTCAACACTGACCCTTGGAAGTTAATTCTATAGTGAAACAAAATTGTTTTTGTCTGTGTGGCGGACGACCTATTAAGTTTAATATTAGCCATCAGGTGTTCAATTCTTCATATAGTTAGTCAGTACTTAGTTGTTGAGTGATTATTCGCAATTGTTGGCGCTGTAAATTGCTCTGAAGCTTTGTAAATCTTGCGTAGCAATTAATTCGATATCCAAAACTATAATTTTATATTTTTACACAAAATACAACTGTAGTTAATATATTAATTATAAAATTTTGTTTTAAACGTAGAATTTAACTTTTTAATGCTCTATTTCTATACATTTTTTGAATTTCAGATCCTGTCATTCCATATTACATGATTGCGTGATATTGTTCCCACTTTTATATAGCGATGTGGCTTTGTCACAGATCTTAATATATAGAGTTACTCTTTGATAGAGATTGGCTAGACAGAATGAAACTTCTATTTTGATCACCATCAATTAAATTATCTCTAATATTGTAATTGTTTTGTTCTAACTTTTTTTGCTTTTATTTTTATTTGAATAAGTGAATAAATGTAAATAGAATCAAGTTAATAGTAAACGTTTTGAATTTGAGCTGTGATAATAAAACTTGAACATAATGCCCATAACCACTACACTTAAGAGCCAAGCTTTACGAAAATTGATCAAGTCCTTTGATTTTTTTAAATGCATATTCTTTATAGTCAAAAAACGTGTTTCTTTCTATCTGTAGAGATAAGTTTTCCAGCAAATTTATTTGTACTTAGCCAAAAATAATTGTTTTTATAACTTCAGTCTCGTGACAAAGTACTTCTAGAACCGTCTAAATAAACACAGTTTTATTTGAACACAGGTATTTAGATTACCTAGTTCAACTGGTCCTTTCGGCTTACCGAGTAAACTTATGACATGCATTTTGATATTTTATATATCAAACAATACGATAAGTAAGATCAGCAACAAATGATCAAAAGAATAAAACAATCATGTTCAAAATTTGTTTGATTGAAGTACAATTGATTAATTTTTGATTATATTAGATTGATAGTAAATTAGAAACCAAATGCAATTTTTTATGTTTTTAGTCATATTATTTACACATCAGTTTCTTTAAGCACTAAATACGAATTGAGTTAAAAACGTTGTTTTTTATACTGAAGTAGATTAATTTTTGTAGCTAGTTCATTTTTTATTTCGCTTTAAACAATTTTTTTTTTTTTGATCAAACTTTAACTTACGTTTCGTGTTGTATCCAACCAATCATTATCAGTTTCAGATGCATGAGGAATTGCAGCTTTGGGAATAATTGGTTTATTGTTGGAAACCGATGATTGCAGTTTAGTCGTTTTTAAAGAATACGGTTGTTGAGCCTGACGTTTTATGAAAAAAATTGTTTAATAACGTTTGGTAAAAGTAATTTTTTTTAAAATTTGACATTTGTTATTAAATACCATTTTATTACTATTATTTCATGTTTTTAACTTATTTTCTTGACTTTCAGGCAAGGCAAGAAATTAACTATCAAGAAACGGGGACAACCTGCTTGTTTAATGTTTGTTTTTAGTGTTTTAATTTTTATTACAGCAATGCAATTTTAATTTTTCAGCTTACTTTTACTGTAAATGTTAGAATTTATTCGATACACAAAATCTGTTAGTAAGCCTAACACATTTTAACTAATTAAGCGTAAATTTTATCATGATTATTATTGCATCAACTAATTATTCTTTTAACTCACAAAACATTGTCGAAAGTTGTTAAACTTAAAACCTAAAAGTAAAGAGGCTATTTATTATCAAGGCATCTTACTTTTTGTAATTTGTGGTCATTACTTATCAGTATTCCTAGTAAAAGTGATTTTTGTTACAGCAAGTTTGAGAGTCGAACACGCATCGTAAATTCTCTTGCATAGCAACTGTATAAGAACGCGCACAAGAGTTTGAAATTTCGGCGCCTTTTGTGGCAATTAGTGCGAGCACAGCATTATTGCAACCAACAATGCACGCCAGTTTAAAAATTAAAGTTAAAAAAGGTTGATGAAGTTAAACGTATACTGTGAGCTATTGTGTCTCGGAATTTGACGGTTAAAAAATAGTATTTGTGTTGGCGTTTTTTGGTGATTCGGAAAACTGTTGAAAATCACTAAAACTGTTCCGAAGTGTGTGTCGACTTAGAATTCTGACGCTACAATTTTGGTCATACTCATTAAAGCAGTGGCAGAGTTAGAAGTGATTTCTGATACTCATTTTTCTATTGTAAATATTCTTAGTATTTTCGTTTTATTTAGCATTTCAGATGAAAGTTTTAGTATTATCCCTAATCAATTGATCCCTAATCAATTGCTCACTACAAGCAAAATAAAATGAATGTTGAAAGTGCAGCCTAGATTTTGTAAGCCTTTTTTTCAGTAATGAACACGTTCAATTTTTAAGTTATTCATGCAATTTTTTCTCAATGTTGTTGCTAACTCCTATGAAAGCTAAAAATGTCACATTGTTTACTTTACGGTTTTAACCAGGGGTGTCCAACCTTCGGACCACTTAATGTTTTTTTCCATCCCACTTCTTACTCAAATTTTTTAGTTATATTTTTATAACTGTATAGAACTCAATATCACTACTATCACAGTAACGTATAGGGAAACATGTTAGTTGATATTTGATGTCGAGTGATGTCCAATGAACTAAATTATGAAAACTCTTTTGGGCGGACCTAACAAAGACGCTTGACCCAAGCTTCATTTCCAGTATTCACATTGTTTTTCTATTAAATTAATAGTAATTCTGTAATTCCAAACATGTTTTATAATATTACGTGATAGTTAGTTAACGACTTTAGTTGTAGTAAACATAGTAAATTTGAACCAATTTAAGGGATGTGGCATAAAATTACATTTTTAAAAGCAATGCTGCTAGAGATAAAAAAAAAGGAAAACTTGGTTTATTTTTAAGTACCTTAAAAAAAAGAATCAAACATTTTTAGAGACTTTAAGTCAAATCTAGGAATTTAACATATGGTATGGGTCCAGGGTTCCACCTTTAGTCAAAGAGAGTGTCGGTACTAGTCGGAAAAGCTCAGCTGGCTTGATGGCTCAAAGTATAGATAGGTGGTTCTTCGGAGTGGGACGCAGACATCTAGTAATTATGTACAAGGCATCCTACAGGAGACCGTCTATGAGGCGTGTATGAACGCTTGAACACCAGACTAGTGTTCAGTACTCCGCTGTTGAGTGGAATAGAGATAAGGGCAACTGTGTGTGGTGTTTGGCACCCAACCTGAGCCTGCATGTTGTGTCAGCAGTGTGACACACGAAGAATGTTTTTGCGTAATGCCACCAGATGATAACAAACCGTGTACGATCAATCCAGTTTTACCAAAAAATACGTTAGGTTGGACAAAATGATAAAATTCTAATGCTATTGTAGACATTTAGATCCCATTCGGCTTCTTGGTTGTTAAAACGAAAGGCTGCCGTCACCATCTTAGTGTAACTGAGCTTCAACTTTCAAGTTTAAAGATATACTAAAAATGTAGTCATGTCTTGACTTAAAGTCGCCTCTAAATCCTTCCAATTTCCAGAAAAGTGGAAGAATGCAAGATTTTCTGCGTAGGTACACTTTCTGGAAATCATGGAGGGAAAGTCGTACATGATCACTGAAGTTTTTCAGACGGCAAAGCCTGCTTTGGTTGTTGTCACCGGTAGTGAGGGTAAAACTTCGGTTTTGGACAAACTCCATGATCATTATGATCATGTTATTATTCGCAGAAGTCACAGCAGCTTGCATTAAAGCCAAGACCACGGTGCCAGATAGAGTCATAGGCTACTTTTAGATCGGCAAATCAATAAAAACAATCGGTAATTTATTCTGTCAATAGAATGACTTGATCCGCGGTTAATTTCCGCGTTAAACCTAGCCTGCTCTTTATGGTGCAGTGGATCAATAATTGGTTCGACGTAGGCATAGATAAGCCTCTGGAGAATCGTGTAAAAGATACAGAAGAGAGATATCGATCGATAACTCTTTGGGTGCCCTATCGGCTTCATCGATTTGCGACTACAAGCGCTTTTTTCCAGATTTTGGGAATTTTAAGTCGGAGCGTGCAGGAAAAAAAAACTCATTTCACCACGCAATGAGATCAAATGACCAGGGAACATCTCCTTCAAAGAAACGAAAAACAATGGCGTTATAAAGAAACGAAAAGCAACAGCATTATAAAGAAACAAAAAACAATCGCATTATAAAGAAACAAAACAAAATGGCATTATTTTTCGAAAATAAAAACACTTTTTTGTTTTTTATTTTATATGGCTTTTATTAAACTTACAAATGTGTCAGATCATTTTGCCGTACTCTTTTCATTTTGGTACCTAAAAAACGGCGTTCCTCAGGAATTCGTCGGGGCTTTCCTCTTGTTGTATGCCTCCGACTCTCTCCAGCAAGTATGCTGACGCTGACAACTTAGCGTAGTGCATGCTGCATACTGCTGGAAACTGGAAAACGCTGGAGGAAAAACTTAGCCAAAACGTGTCAAATCTCCAGGCGTATTTCTACAAAATGAAACTTAGCGCAACTAAAAGGGTGGGATTTGCGTCCATATTAATAAAAGCGAGGCAAAATTTGAGTTACTGGTTTGTCTTAAAATTAAACCACTATCTTTCTCTGAAACACCGAAATATCTTGGTGTAACACTAGACAGATTGCTCACGTACCGACAACATCTAGAGTCATTGCGTAAAAAACTTACTTCTAGAATTTCCTTAATCAGGGACTGGCAAGGATAAGGGGTACTGATGCCATGATTTTGCGCACAGCAAACTAGCTCTAGTATATTTTGATGCTGAGTATTGGGCATCTGTTTGGTACCGCAGTTCTCATGCTCACCTGATTAACCCTATCATGAACAACACTTCGCGCATTTTTCCTGGATGTCTGCTGCCACATCCACGGAATATATATTAGGTTGTCGCATAAGTTCGCGCGTTTTTCATTTAAACATCTGTTATTTTTTTAGGTATGCTTCTATATTAATAAAATTTGGGATAAATGTGTATTATGTGCAGATCTCTTATTTTGTAAACTTAAATTTTATTTCTATAATTTTTGATTTTTAAAATTTAATTACTTATGGATATTCATACCGATAAAAAAAACTCTATATTCGAAACATCATACATTTCCTCTTCAAACAGCACCAACAACATTCAAAACCCAGCCTAATTTTTCCGATTATTCAGGATGTTCAAGGCGCACGATTTTGCTCATACACATATGTTCGTAAATGGATTAAAAAATTTAAATCAAATAATTTTTCTTTAATCATGAATCTCGCGTTGGCAAACCAACAAAATTTAATCAATCAAATTTGAAGCCGATTGTCGAAAAAACATCATCAACCTTGCCCCAATAATTGCTAAAGAAATGGGTAGCAATAAAAGTTCAGTTTACCGACATCTGAAAAAAATTGACAAGATTCAGAAATGGAAAACATTTGTTGGGAAACTTGTTGAAAGATGGGGGAAGGTAAATTTTTTTATTTAATCTCTATATTTATTCTCCTGACTCGCAGGAAAGCGACGGAGGCGCTAATACATAGGGCAAGCAATTACCCCGACCTGCTTTCGGAAATCCCAAGATATTGCTGTCCGCTTGTAATTTGATAGAGATATTACTGTAATTTAAAAATGCTTGCCAAGACCACCAAGCAGGGAAAAGTGCCGTAAAGTGTCTTTCCAAGGACACAACAGAATGCCGCGAGTAGGTTTTGAACCGAGACCATGTCAATCATAAGTACGGTGCTTTAACCACTCGACCACGCTGCCGACTGAAAAAAAAAGATGATTAAAAGAAAAAGATGAGGAATTTTTTGAAGACTAAATCTATTTTGTCGATTTTGTCAAAACTTAGGTGAAAAAATTTTTTACAAAATTAAAAAAAAATCGTGTCAAAGAAGATATAATTTAATCCAAATTTAATCTATGCTAGTTCTACATATGTTACAATTTTTTTTCGAATTTTAAGCAATTTTGATAGAAAACACTTGAATTTATGAGATAACCCAATACCAGTACTTGTGGGCATTTTGCCAGCTGAGTTTCGTTGACGAGAAGCTACATTGTCTCTTGCCTGCCGAGCTATGGAGCCCAGCCATCTGTTCTACTACAAAATCACTGCTGTTAAACAAGACCAGTCTTGTTTAAAATTGAGACACCCTTTTGTGTCTGGCGCCAAAGATCTTCTAAAAGACCTTGTTCATCTAAAGATCAAAACGGCTGACTGGGCGGAATATTCTTGGAATCGTATTTGGAGCAATGATAGCACCAGACTTCACAATTTCATTTCCAATATTGACACCTTGCCACTGGGAATGAATCTTTCAAAACGCGTCTGGATTTGACTAAATCGCCTTCGAACCAGCGCTTCCAATCAACTATGTACAAGTAGGGTTTGGCTTCCACGACAACATGACTCAAAAGGCGAGAGAATTAAACGGCATGAGTGGAAAATATAACGGGAAGAATCAAACGGTAGACTTCTTGGTGCTAAGAAATTCCTATTGGTAAATTATTCATGCTATTAAGCATTTTCTAGGGCACATTCGACAGTAACTAATATGTTTTACAACAAAACTGCAAAGATATATAATTGACCTTATCAAATGTGTCCCCTAATATTAAATCGATTTTGCGCGAAAAATCAAGCACAGGTTTCGCACTAATTTTTTAATAAATTGTGCAACAGTGTGCGTTTTTGAAAAAAGCTGATTTATTTTAACATTAGTAGTATATAAAAGGAATTTTGGCGTCAATTGTGACGTCATCAGTGGAGCAGGTGCTGGAGCGCGATGGAGCACTCCAGCGCTGACGTCATCCGTGCGCGAACCCTAGACTCCATGAGCCAACAAAAAGTCGAAACCCTATCTTTTACTTTCTAATGTTTATACGCTTCAAATCAATTTCGTTTCAAATTAATATTAATAATAAGATTAATAAGTTCTAAAAGAAAAAATAAGATTAATAAGTTCTATTGAAAACAATTTTGTAAATTTATGCGCTAGACAGTTACGACGTATTTCCTGAAGCGTGAACGTCGTTTCCTGTTCTGAATCGTATTGATTTGACCTTAAGTAAACTCTAACTACGTCCAAAAAGTGATTTAATATTTTTTTTTTCTAACTTTAATCTCAAAGGCATTACTTGTGCACATTTAAGCGTTAATTTTTGTTAGACCTTTGTTTAATTTTTTCTTGAAAACCTTAATTTTTGTCATACCTAAACTCAATTTTTCTCTAAAAAACCTTGATTTTTATTATATAACTTTGTTTAATTTTGTTTTTTTAATTATTTTTAATTTTTTATAACTATCTTCAATTTTTTCTAGACAAACTTGATTTTTGCTATGATTGTATTCAATTTTTCTAAAATTTTTCTTAGTCAACATCGGTTTTTGTTACACCTATCTTTAATTTTTTTAGATAAATTCGATTTTTGTTATACCTTTGTTCAATTTTAAAACTTTTTTCTCAAAGCAATTTTAACTTTTGTTATACTTATGCTCAATTTTTCAAAAAATTTTTCTTACACAACCTTGTTTTTTGTCATAACTATCTTCAATTTTTTCTTGACAAATTCGATTTTTATTATTCCTTTGTTGAAATTTTAAAAGTTTTTCTTTAGACAACATTGATTTTTGTTACACATTTGTTTAATTCTTCAAACACTGCGATTTTTAGATACCTATTTTAATTTTTTTTTTTCTAAACAAGTTTGATTTTTGCTATATCCTTGTTGAATTTTTTCAAACTTTTCTTTGTCAACCATGATTTTTATTATAGTTTTGTTGAATTTTTAAAAGTTTATCTTGATTTTTGTCATTCCTATCTTTAATTTTCTCCTATACAAGCTTGATTTTTGTTACTCCCTTGTTAAATTTTTTTTTCTTGACAACCTTGATTTTTATTATATCTTTGTTAAAATTTTAAAAGTTTTTTTTTAGACAACCTTGGTTTTTGTTACACGTTTGTTTAATTCTTCAAACATTTTCTTAGTCAACCGTGATTTTTAGATATCTATCTTCAATTTTTTCTTGACAACCTCAATTTTTGTTAAACCTAACCTTAATTTTTCTTGTCAGCCTTGATTTTTGTCATACCTATGTTTAATTTTTTTTAACAATCATGGTTTTTGTCATATCTTTGTTTAATTTTTCTCTAATCAACCTTGGTTTTTGTCATAACTCTCTTCAATTTTTTTCTAATCAACCTTGATTTTTGTCATACTTTTATTTAATTTTTCTTAACAACCTTGATTTTTCTCGTAACTATCTTCAATTTTTTTTAACCAACCTCGATTTTTGTCATAACTTTGTTTAGTTATTTCTTGACAACCACAATTTTTGTCACATCTATCTTTAATTTTTCTTAACAGTCTTGATTTTGTCATGCCTTTTTTAATTTTTCTTAAAAGCCTTAATTTTTGTCGTAAATATCTTCAATTTTTTCTTAACAACCTCGATTTTTGTTATGCCTTTGTTTAATTTTTTCTTAAAAACCTTAATTTTTCTCATAACTATCTTCAATTTTTTCTTAACAACCTCGATTTTTGTCATGCCTTTGTTTAATTTTTTCTTAAAAACCTTAATTTTTCTCATGACTATCTTCAATTTTTTTTTAACAATCTCGATTTTTTGTCGTATCTTTGTTTAATTTTTTCTTGAAAACCTTAATTTTTATAACTATCTTCAATTTTTTCTCGGCGATCTTGATTTCTTTCATACCTTTGCTTATTTATTTCTTGACAACCTCGATTTTCATCATACTTATCTTTAATTTTTCTTAACAACCTTGAGTTTTGTCATACCTTTGTTTAATTTTTTCTTGAAAACCTCATTTTTTTATAACTATCTTCAATTTTTTTTCTCGGCGATCTTGATTTTCTTATATCTAGGTTTAATTTTGTCTTGGTAACCATGATTTTTGTCATACCTTTGTTTAGTTATTTCTTGACAACCTCGATTTTCGTCATACTTATCTTTAATTTTTCTTAACAACCTCAATTTTTGTCATAACTTTGTTTAATTTTTTCTTGAAAACCTTAATTTTTTTTATAATTATCTTCGATTTTTTTTTCTCGGCGATCTTGATTTTCTTATATCTAGGTTTAATTTTTTCTTGATAACCTTGATTTTTGTCATACCTTTGTTTAATTATTTCTTGACAACCTCGATTTTTGTCATAACTTTGTTTAATTTTTTCTTGAAAATCTTAATTTTTTTATACCTATCTTCGATTTTTTTTCTCGGCGATCTTAATTTTCTTATATCTAAGTTTAATTTTTTCTTGGTAACCTTCATTTTTGTCATACCTTTGTTTAGTTATTTCTTGACAACCTCGATTTTTGTCATACTTATCTTTAATTTTTCTTAACAACCTCGATTTTTGTCATAACTTTGTTTAATTTTTTTTGAAAACCTTACTTTTTTTTACAGTATAACTATCTTCGATTTTTTTCTCGGCGATCTTGATTTTCTTATATCTAAGTTTAATTTTTCTTGGTAACCTTGATTTTTGTCATACCTTTGTTTAATTATTTCTTGACAACCTCGATTTTTGTCATACTTCTTATCTTTAATTTTTCTTAACAACCTCGATTTTTGTCATAACTTTGTTTAATTTTTTTCTTGAAAACCTTAATTTTTTTTTATAATTATCTTCGATTTTTTTCTCGGCGATCTCGATTTTCTTATATCTAGGTTTAATTTTTCTTGGTAACCTTGATTTTTGTCGTACCTTTGTTTAATTATTTCTTGACAACCTCGATTTTTGTCATAACTTTTTTTTAAGTTTTTTCTAATCAACCTTGATTTTTGTCATACCTTTATTTAATTTTTCTTAACAACCTTGATTTTTCTCGTAACTATCTTCAATTTTTCTTAACCAACCTCGACTTTTGTCATAACTTTGGGTAGTTTTTTCTTGAAAACCTTAATTTTTCTCATAACTATCTTTAATTTTTTCTGAACAACCTCAATTTTTGTCATACCTTTGTTTAATTTTTTTTTTGAAAACCTTAATTTTTATAACTATCTTCATTTTTTCTCAGCAATTTTGATTTTCTTATATCTAGGTTTAATTTTTCTTGGTAGCCTTGATTTTTTTTCATACTTTTGTGTAGTTATTTCTTGATAATCTCGATTTTTGTCACACTTATCTATAATTTTTCTTAAAAACCTTAATTTTTGTCGTACTTTTGTTTAAGTTTTTTCTAATCAACCTTGATTTTTGTCATGTCTTTGTTTAGCTTTCTCTCGACAACCTTGATTTTTGTCATTACTATCTTCAATTTTTTCTTAA
Source organism: Diplosoma virens (assembly GCA_963680785.1). Classification (NCBI taxonomy): domain Eukaryota; kingdom Metazoa; phylum Chordata; class Ascidiacea; order Aplousobranchia; family Didemnidae; genus Diplosoma; species Diplosoma virens. Next base: position 111,309 of record CAVMFT010000109.1, read on the forward strand.
CAATCTCGATTTTTGTCATAACTTTGTGTAGTTTTTTCTTGAAAACCTTAATTTTTTTATAAGTCTCTTCAATGTTTTCTCGGCGATCTCGATTTTCTTATATCTAGGTTTAATTTTGTCTTGGTAACCTTGATTTTTGTCATAACTTTGTTTAATTATTTCTTAACAACCTCGATTTTTGTCATACTTATCTTTAATTTTTCTTAAAACCTTGATTTTTGTCATACTTTTGTTTAAGTTTTTTCTAATCAACCTTGGTTTTTGTCATACCTTTTGTATAATTTTTAATTTTAAAAGGGTTCTTGTCAAAATTTGGTTATTGTGGTTATTTTTAACGGTGAAACGTGTGAACGTTTGACGGTTTTTTCTTTGTTGGTTTAATATCACTAGTTTCAGAGAATAAGAAATAAGTGATTTAAAATATTCTGAAGTGTGTAGAAAAATTACAAAATACGTGATAAAACAGAACAAAGTAAAATTTTCATAATGGTAAAAAAAAAATGCCTTACCAAACGCGTATTGCTGTGTTTTAAGTCAATTTCATCATCCTTTAAATACGGAACTTCACTCTACACGACAATAAAGAATTCGATTACACAATTTGTCCACGTCAAAAGTTCACACGTTTCACCGTTAAAAATAACCACAATAACCAAATTTTGACAAGAACCCTTTTAAAATTAAAAATTAGAAACAATGTCTTAAACAAAAGCTAAAAACAGACACCTGAATGTCAACAAAAATAAGCAAAATAGTTGTAAAATTAACTAGATTGTATGGGTTGGTGATGATGACATGGAGCAATTTGTTTCTGATTTTTTGAGCGATCAGTTTCTGATTTTTTGAGGCACAAACGGTTTCAACTAGGTAAGATTTGTAAGGTTGACTGATTTTTATCGTAAAATTAATTTAAAGCATCGCATTTAGGTTGCATAATGAATAAACAGTTGTTAAAAACATATATTGATTTGCAAATCGAACAACTTTTAACGCCAAATTTGATATTTTTCAATCAAGACGGTTTCAACTTGAGAAAATCTTGTGAAATTTTGTAATGTTATACACCTTTTTAATGTAAAGTAGATTGAAATTATTTAAGTTACAAGGTGAAAAAAAACTGTTTAAGTCAAAAATTGATATCTTTTAATGAAGTGATGAATTCAATAAACTTGATTAGTCAACTTTTTGTTAGTTTACTTTGAAATGTTTGTGTTGTTGTTTAGTATTTAAAACAAACAAATCGATATTTAGTTAAACTAAAGGCTTTAATGCGACTCTTTTCACTTTGGAAAGAAAAAACTAAGTAAAATGAGAATTTTTGAACCGTGCAAAAGTCGAAATATTTGCCTCTGTAAAAAAATTGAAGATAAGTATAATAAAAATCAAGGTTGCCAAGAAAAAAGTTAAACAAAAGTATAACAAAATCAAGGTTGATTAGAAAAATTTTTTTTAAAATCGAACAAAGCTTATATCAAAAATCAAGTTGTTAGAGAAAAATTGAGGTTAGGTATAACAAAATTCAAGGCTGCTAAGAGAAAAAGTTTTAAAATTGAATAAAGCTGTCTAAAAGTCAAGCTTTCTTAGAGAAAAATTGAATGCAGGTATCTAAAAATTAAGATTGATTAAGAAAAATTTTTGAAAAATTAAACATAAGTAAAATTAAGGTTGACAAGAAAAAAACTTAAACAAAGGTATGAAAAAATTCAGGGTTACCAAGAAAAAATGATATAACAAAATCAAGTTTGTCTAAAACAATTGAGGTTAGGTATGATAAAAATTAAAGTTATTAAGAAAAATTAAACAAAAGTATCACAAAACCAAGGTTGTTTAGAGAAAAATTGAAGGTAGGTGCGACAAAAATCCAGATTGTTTAAAAAAAAATTAAACATAGGTGTGACAAAAATCAAGGTTGCCAAGAAAAATTAAACAAACGTATAACAAAAATTGAGGATGTCAAGAAAAAATTAAAGATAGATATCTAAAAATCAAGGTTGACTAAGAAAATTTTTGAAAAAAAATTGAACAAATGTGCAGCAAAAATCAAGTTTGTTTAGGAGAAAATTGAAGATAGGAATGACAAAAATTAAGGTTGTCTAAAGAAAACTTTTAAAACATAACAAAATTCATGGTTGACAAAGAAAAAGTTTGAAAAGTTCAACAAGGGTGTAGCGAAAATCAAATTTGTTGAGAAAAAATTAAATATAGGTATTTTCAAATCAAGCTTCCTAGGAAAAATTTTTGAAAAAGTGAACATAAATATAACAAAAATCAAGGTTGTCAAGAAAAAAAATTAAAAATGATAAATATCTAAAAATCAAGGTTACCAAGAGAAGCTATTAGAATTGAATAAAGGTATAACCAAAATCAAGGTTGACTAAGAAAAAATTTTGAAAAATTAAACATAAGTATAACAAAACACAAAATTGCTTAGAGAAAAAGCTTTAAAATTAACCAAAGATATAACAAAAATCGAATTTATCTAGAAAAAAAATGAAGATATGTGTAACAAAAACCAAGGTTGTCTAAAAAAAAACTTTTAAAATTTCAACAAAGATATAATAAAAATCAAGGTTGTCAAGAAAAAAAAATTTAACAAGGGAGTAACAAAAATCAAGCTTGTATAGGAGAAAATTGAAGATAAGAATGACAAAAATCAAGATAAACTTTTAAAAATTCAACAAAACTATAATAAAAATCATGGTTGACAAAGAAAAGTTTGAAAAAATTCAACAAGGATATAGCAAAAATCAAACTTGTTTAGAAAAAAAAAAATTAAAATAGGTATCTAAAAATCGCAGTGTTTGAAGAATTAAACAAATGTGTAACAAAAATCAATGTTGTCTAAAGAAAAACTTTTAAAATTTCAACAAAGGAATAATAAAAATCGAATTTGTCAAGAAAAAATTGAAGATAGTTATGACAAAAAACAAGGTTGTGTAAGAAAAATTTTTTGAAAAATTGAGCATAAGTATAACAAAAGTTAAAATTGCTTTGAGAAAAAAGTTTTAAAATTGAACAAAGGTATAACAAAAATCGAATTTATCTAAAAAAATTAAAGATAGGTGTAACAAAAACCGATGTTGACTAAGAAAAATTTTAGAAAAATTGAATACAATCATAGCAAAAATCAAGTTTGTCTAGAAAAAATTGAAGATAGTTATAAAAAATTAAAAATGATTAAAAAAACAAAATTAAACAAAGTTATATAATAAAAATCAAGGTTTTTTAGAGAAAAATTGAGTTTAGGTATGACAAAAATTAAGGTTTTCAAGAAAAAATTAAACAAAGGTCTAACAAAAATTAACGCTTAAATGTGCACAAGTAATGCCTTTGAGATTAAAGTTAGAAAAAAAAAATATTAAATCACTTTTTGGACGTAGTTAGAGTTTACTTAAGGTCAAATCAATACGATTCAGAACAGGAAACGACGTTCACGCTTCAGGAAATACGTCGTAACTGTCTAGCGCATAAATTTACAAAATTGTTTTCAATAGAACTTATTAATCTTATTTTTTCTTTTAGAACTTATTAATCTTATTATTAATATTAATTTGAAACGAAATTGATTTGAAGCGTATAAACATTAGAAAGTAAAAGATAGGGTTTCGACTTTTTGTTGGCTCATGGAGTCTAGGGTTCGCGCACGGATGACGTCAGCGCTGGAGTGCTCCATCGCGCTCCAGCACCTGCTCCACTGATGACGTCACAATTGACGCCAAAATTCCTTTTATATACTACTAACATTCAACTACGTAACAAATGTGTACGTTCATCATGGGTGCCACAAACTATCCATTTCTTCGGTTGGTGCCTTAAGCCTAAAAAAGGTTGAAAACTACTGATGTCAAGTAAACTCAATATAAATTTCTAAAAATTGTTTAGAAAATCTCTGAAACAAATTCAAATACATCTATACTTGGTGTATAATTAAAATATCCGGTTATAAAATAACCAATGATACTGAAGGAGCTATTAACTCTTTTAAATTTTGGAAGTCTTTAAAAAGATTGTTTTTCCGAAGAACTTTTTCGGCCAACTTTTGTCAGAAGAAATTATTGGCAAATGACGAACATCATCAAGAACGTGGTTTATATAGGATTGGAAAACATCTAAAACATCGCGTCTTCAAAAATTTTTGAAGAAACTAATTGCATTCCTTTTTATTACTGAAAATGCCAAATGTTTTTAAAGAAACTCAATACTCTACATCCATAATTGATTTTTACTCACAAAAAAGAAATTAACAATTCACTATCGTTTCTTGATGTGTTGGTCGAAAAATCGAACAAAAAATTTCTTACCTCAGTTTATAGAAAACCCACACGGGACAGTATACACGCTGGAATTCATTTGGTCTAAAGAAGAGGAAGACTAATCTTATTGGCACTCTTGTTCACAGAGCTCTTGAAATTTGCTCTCTAAAAAACCCCTCAAGTGAAGTCAATAAAATCAAAAATATCTTGCGACAGAGCGGTTATACAAAAAAAGTTATTATTTCCGGTATTAAAAAGGAGATTTCAAATTTTCAAACGTTCAAGAGATTCGGCCCAGAAAAGTGTTCGGTATATTTAAAATTACACTGGATTGGAAATATTTCCCTTAATGCAAAAAACAAACAAAGCCAACAGTCAACAATTGTTTCGGATCAGTGTCGGCAAGAATAATTTTCTCTTCAAAACAGATTTTGCCTTCTTTTCAAAAGGACGTTTTAACTGCTTATAAGCAAAAGTACTATTGTATATAAATATTGGTGGCACTGTGATAGTGTGTACATAGGTAGAACGTCCCAGCGACTGGAAGAACAAATTCGACAACACATTCCAAAATTTATTAGAAATCAAGTTAAATTTCAAAAAGATTTCCCTAGACGCCAATTTAAATCTAGTCAAAACGCATCTGTTTCGGATTCGGTTATTGGTCAACATTTGTTGGATAACAAAATTTGCGCGGAAAAACTCGATATTAATTGGTTTTTAATTTTAGCTGTGGGACGATTGTCTTTTCATTTGGCAAAGCTCAAAGCCACCTTCATAGAGTCTCTTGAACGGTCGAGTTTAATTCGAAGAAATACCGATTGGAGTAAGAGTTAGTTTTAGAAGGAAAGTAGTTGGTTCAAAAACAAATTTTAAAAAATTCGAAAAATTTTAGGCGCGTTTTGGGTTCGCAAGGACAATTTGCGCGCCATTTTTTTTTCTTTTTATCTCTTAGAGCAACTAATTTTGTTTCTTTTTTACTCTCACTCCAATCGGTTTTTCTTCGAGTTAGACTTGACTCTCTTGAAACATCTCTTTATTGCCAGAAAGTGTTCGTCTATGGACTGAAGCTTTCTCGTTTGCGGCGCAAGTGAGTGCAAAACCAATCGAATACTCTTTTTTTCAACCAATCACAGACGCCGTTGTTTTTCAACCCTATATAAACCATGCTTTTCATGCAGTTCTTCATTTGCCAACACTTCTTCTAACAAAAGTTAGCAAAAAAGAGTTCTTCGGAAAAACAGTAAAAACAAATAAAAAAATGTTTTTAAAGACTATCAAAAATTAAGAGTTAATGGTTCCCTCAATACCATCGGTTATTTTTAAAATATGTACAACCAAGAATTTATTGAAATATTCAGTTGTATTTTTATTTGTTATTATATTAGTTGGCTACGTTAAAAAGTAAAAACGTCACTTTAATCTATCTTACAATAATCCACTATTTTAATAAATGTTTGGCCGCCATTTGTATTTTTTTTAATATGTCTTGAAAGGTTCATAGGGGGGCGCGAGCTAAAGAACCAGTGTACTGTGCAGGTAACATACAAACCTAAAACGAAAAGTTATCTTACCGATTTGTCGATAAAAACTCTATTGTTATGCTTTTCTTTCAAATCAATTTTAATTATGAAAGGATTTTCAAACTGACTTAGCACGACTTCTGGTGAGCTACTCTCGATCAGGTTTTGGAACAAGTGTTTTGTTTCATTGATGTCCTCTGGATATGTTGCAGAGGTTGCTTCAAGTTTGGTTTTCACCTCACTGATTGAAGGACGACTGTTTGGATCTGTAGCCCAACATTGGATTACAGTATTTTTTAAACAGTAAAAGATATCTTGGTCGCTTTGATCAATCGCCGACAAATCGATGTTGTCGAAAAGGCTTGAATTGTGTCTTAAATCGTCATTCTGAGTGAAGTTAAGGACCACTCCTAAAGCTGCAATCGAATTTTTGTTCACTCGTTGACGAGTAATTATTTCGTATCCCATCATAGCATAACTGTAAATATCCATTGAACATGTTTTTGGACCGTCAAGGTTTTCCAAGAACTCTGGAGCCACATACAAAGGTGAATATTGTACTGGGATATTGGAACATCTGGGAAAAGAAAGTGACGTTGTACCAGGAACTTCAACCATTCTCACTGCTCCAAAATCTGCTATCTTTACTGTCAAATTTTCGTTTAGTAGAATGTTGGACAGCTTCAAGTCTCCGTGAATGTAAGCTCTTTTTGGATCGTGATTGTGAAGATAATCTAATCCTTGTGCTACTTCACTATAGAACCGCAATCGAGTTGGCCAGGAAAGGTTTTTGTCTGTTTTGAGAACAAGGTTTTCTAGATTTCCATTTGTTGCATATTCCATTACTAATCCTACATATGATTTCCATTGTGTAACACCAAACAGATTAATAACGTTTTTGTGTTTTAGCTGCGATAAAGTTTCTGCTTCATTTCGTATTAAATTTTTGTCTGAAGTTGAATCAATAAACTTGAAAAATTTCACCGCCACGTTTTGAAGCTCCTTGTGATAACAGCGTCGAACTGATGCAAAAGTTCCGCTTCCCAAGAAGTAAGATTCATCTTTTCTTGTTGTAAAATCTTCAGCAAATAGATTGTTTATCTAAAGTCCATTAAAAACAAATAAAAAAATGTTTTATTTATCGGAATACAGAAACTGCAGTTATGAATAGGTTGTTTCAGCGGTACAAAATTTTTGGTCACAAAAAGAATAGGCCTAAGCAAATTCAAAATTTTTTTTATTCATGGAAAATTTAAAAATTATTTTTTTAAAAATATTTTGGCCAACTCTTTCAAAAACAAATTCTACAAACAAATATTATTTACTAGTGTTTTCCAGTTATACATGAATTTTTTAAAGATTCTCTTATAATGCCAAAATATGACTTGATATGTAAGATTATTCAAATTCTTATAATCTGAAAAAAACAACAGGGTGGCTTACTTAAAATGCAACCAAATATTTCAGCCATATATTTTTCTTGTCATTTGTGAGTTATATGAAATCTCTGAACAGTTAAACTAGTGAGTAAAACCTCAAGAAAGAATGGAAATTTTTGCAGATGGCGCAACGTATTAAATGTTTTCAAATTACAGACACGAGTTCATGAAATGTTTACGAAAGAGCGAACGGTGAGTAAAAGTTACTGGCTATAAGCTCACGTTTGGCCTCTCAATTACTTTGCTGAAACGCTGCCTTTACTAAGAAAAAAACAAAAACTATTAAAATAAATTGAGAATCAAACGCGCGTTCTTCTGCTCGCAAGTGAGAGTTTTAACAGACTGAGCTATCTTGCCAACGGAGAGTTTGCTACAATTTCAACTTAAATTTTTTTGAAGCCTTCCCGATGCAGTAGTGCCGGTTTGATGATCAGTCTACTTGAGAAATTGCGTCCTTAAAAAAGGCACTTTTCAGCAAATATATCTATGTGGTTAGCCTTTTTACCTACAATAGTGACTCCGCTTATAACAACAAAGCAGCAGACTGGGCCAGACGGTTATACAAAAAAGTATATTGTATTCAAGACTGACAAGGCTCTTTTCCAGATTTTAGAAATTTTGAGGGTTATTTTGGCTGGTTATTTACACTTTATGACATGTTGATAACCTGCGAAAGCCCCACCAAATTTTGAGTCTGCAAAAGCAGGAAAAAATTTTCATCTTTGTCGACATTAAAACAGTTTTGCTAATCCGTTGGCAACGATGCCTACTTTATTTAACACCGTCATATAATTTGCCTTGAAAAAAGTTATTGGGGTAAATTTTCACTTTTAGTGCGTAAAAAATTTCTCCCCAATCTTTTTGTTCAAGGCAGCTTACACGGGTTTGTTGAATTAAGTAGGCCTTGGTTGGCTACGTTGCCGATATTATGCATTGACAATCTACAGTATAATCATTATAAACAATTTACTGCAAAACTTATATCCTATTTTAAACTAATAGAAGTGAAATGTTTTTAATAGCATATTTAATTTAGTCCCGGAGCCAGGCACATTTTAAAAATGCTGTTAAAGAAAAGCTTAAAGGAATTGTATAAACATGACATGCGAGATGGCCAGTTTGGAATAGGGTTTGCAAACTGGGATCCCGGTTTCCGATTCCCGGGATTTGGAAACTTTTAGATTTTCCGTTTACGGGTTTTTTTATTAAAAATCTTTCAGTTTATGAGCTAGCATCCCCACGACACGCGTGTCTATAATGAATTGCAATTATTTTTGTTAAGCTTTAAAATTGATCATGTTTATTTGCACTCTGACAACAAAATAGTCTTTGTATCAATTGTTGTACAATTAGACATTGACTGCTCGGATAATTGGTTTGAGCCAGTTATTATATAGGCTACATTGCGCTAAGTAGCTGAAATTTACTCGCAGTGTCATTTAGTTATGAAACGCAGTAATTAGTCTAAAGTTTCCAAACATTTTACTTGGAATGATGGTGATGATAAAGCTACTTGGATTCATTTTCTCAAAAGAATAACGTGTAAAGGTGGTTCAACTAGTGGTCTTTTTTGTTAACTGAACTTTAGCATAGAAAGGGAAGATCAACCTTGCACTTCTAAAAAAGCAAAAATTCAAAATCCATCATGTTGTTTGTAAATGTTAAGAAGGAAATTTTGTAAATTATTGTCTCTCAATTAAAAAATGTGGACGAATTTTCTAGCCATTTTATAGGCAAGAGTAAGTTCATCGGTGAGTCACTTAGTTCAAATGGCTTTTATTTCCCTTCTTTAGACTGATGTATTCACAACAAATAAAACAACATTAAAAAGAAATAAAAACCAAAATTTAAATAATACTAAAAGGTCAACACCCGTTTCGGTGTCAGTCTAAACGAGTATACTTTAGTTTGTTGTTAAAGATACATGAACATCAACATTTACTGCCAAAACAATGCTATTAAATGGCGTCTAATACGAATGCTTAAATCATGTATTTCTAGGACAATTTGACAGTTGTCGGATAAACAGTTGATTGATTTTAGAATAACCAACATGCAGACATCTTTTGTTAACATTGTCCTTGATCAGGTCTCAGTAATAAAAAGAGTGGGTAAAAATTTTTTAAACTTGATTACCAACTCTGTTATGCAGGGTTGGGGAGCCGGAGCCATCAAAGTTTTTACCGGCTCCAGCTCCCAACAATATATTTTTTTACATCTAAAAGCAACTCAATTATTTCGTAGATTTAAATGTGCATTAAGGTGATGTAAAGGGTATGTTTGTTTTTGAGTTATTTGTTTAAGATGAGTAGCATGGAGTATGAGATAGGTGCCCATTGGTACGATACTGGTTTTGTCTTGCAAGCCTTGAATGTTTATGTCTCGTGTGCAGCCAGTATCAATAATTAAAGCTGTGTTATGATTGGTTGGCAGCTTCTTGCTGTTGGTGTTTAATATGATAGAGCTCTATATGATGTTTGCATATTCTAATATGGGAAAATGATAGCTTTACATGTAGAGATAATTAGTTCGTTTTGTTTACCCCATTTATTTGAAGTAAGTGCTTTGAGAATGTTAAGCGTTTGTTGTTTTGCTTTAATGATAGTGATATTTAGGTATTGTGAAAATGTTTGTTTTGGATCAAAAGTAATGCAAAATTTTTTGGGTGATTTCTTGTTGGTATGTTTAAATGTTTAAATTAAGTCATAGAGTTGTGCTATATTCAACAGGGTTTGGTATAAAAAGTTATTCAACTCATTCAACTACATTTTTAAAAAATATTACTTATAGTATAGTCAAATGAGTTGTTGGGCCTTAAATGGTGATTAGTGTGAGATGCTGTGATTGTTATGTCATCGGTATATGTTGAGATTTCTTCGTCTTTTGAGTGGAAGGTAATCTTAGAGATGTAAATTTTAAATAATTTTGGATTCCAGATGTTGATTTGTTTGAATTTTGAGCTTGTGCTATTGTATTGAGTAGATGCTTGTTGTCCGTTTGAGTGTAGTTGGCTATGAACTTAATGATGGTGTTCGGAATGTTTGTCAGTATAAGTTTGTTTTTGTTTATAGCATCAAACGCCTTGCTCATGTCCAAAGCTATTGCTGCAGTGTGATGTAGCTTTGGATTGTTGAAGACTTTTGTAATTTGGTGGCAAATGTTATCCAAACCAGTGTATGTTGAGTGTTTATATTTGAATTCATATTGATGAGAAATAATTGGAATGTTTTCTGTTATACGTATATGATATTTCTAGTGCTTTGGCAATGAGTGATAAAAGTGATATAGATTGATAGCTTGTGCCAATGTTGTGGTCCTTGTTTGGTTTTAAAATAGAAATGGTTGGGGAACCTTTCTCAAGATGTAATATTGTGTTAGTGTTGGGGGAAGTGTTTTACATATTTGTGAGTTATTTGATGAAAGTGCCCCTAGGTGTTTCAGGGATGACCGGTAAATTCTACCACCGTAAATTCCACCATAGGTAAATTCTACCACGGTGGTTTTTGTATGTTTGTTTTGTGTTCATATGTTTGTTTGTTTATGTGATTGTAAAAGTAATGATTTGGGGTAATCTGTTTCGTTTGCAAGTGTCATTACGTTGTTGAATGAGATAGCGGATATGCCTTGGCAAGTGAGTGCAATTTGTGCTGTTTCGATTCTTTTTAAGGATGAAGAGTCTGACGTCATAAAGTAATGCCTCAACAAGATGTTTGTTTGTCTCATGGACGCCTTTTGAAGATTTGTGGAATAAGGCCTGTAGAAGGTGAGATCTTCAACATGATGTTTAAATGATGTCCAATTAGATTTTTGGTAGTTTGTTATTGTTTTGGTGAAGAGAGATGAAACTACTTTGGCTTTGTGATGTATACTGAGGGCGGTAAGTAACAATAAATGATCTAATGTGAGGGATGGGATGGTCTTCCAGTTAGTGCAATCACGAAAATCTGCTGAAGCAGTGATGTCTGGTGAAGTAGGCTGTTGCGTTTAATTTGGTGGTCAACGTGTTGAGTGTTTGTGTTTAATGTGATGTGATTTGGATTATTCAATTAGTTCTCCTCTATGGCCTTTGGTCGGTGTGTACCTTAATTGCTAGTGAGCATTGACTTCTGTGGTGATGGTTGTGCTTAAATAATTTGTTTTGTTTGTAAATGTGCTGGATATATTGAATCTTCTTTTGTTTGAGATATATAATTAATAGAACCTTTAGATAATACATAACTCTACCCGTTGGACCCTTGTATAATATTAAGCCCTTGGATAATATATAATTGATTTTAGGGTTGTAGCATAGTGCAAGTTAGTGAATTTTTGAAGATCGATATATCATCTAGTTATCCCTTATTGGCCAATATTTATAAATGTACTATCAAATTGGAGCTGGAGCTGGAGCCGGAGCTGAGCCAAAGTCAATCTTGGCTCCGGATCTGGAGCCAGAGCCAAAGTTTACAATCAACTGGCTCCAGAGCCGGAGCCTAACTTAAATTAGGCTGGCTCCCCAGCTCTGCTGCTATGTACGTGGTCTGCATCTAGCTTTGTGTGATTTATTGTACAAGAGAAAAAGTGTAACTTATACAGTATTGTCCGTGAAGATTACAATTATGACAATGACCAAAACAAAGAAATATTTCAGGAAGGTTTGGTACTGTAATCCTATCAATAACATCAAACATAGTACTCATTTTCAAAGTAGAAATAAAAACTGTGCTTAAAAAAGAGCGACAAGTTCCAAAATATATTGAAAAGTCCGGAGAAAAACAAAGTCTTTTTGCATACCTGTAGTTGAAAAAACTACAATTGTCCTTTGTCCTAGAGTGGAAAACTTGATGGAGCTCCAAGTATGAAATGATAAAACGCATTACTCTATTCGTCGGTTAAACATAAATGATCAATGTAACTTTGGACACACTTCATTTATATTTATCATTCGCCGCCGCTAATCTCATTTTGTTAAAGTGATTTTTTCCTTAAAGAGAAAAGAAATGAGATAATAGTTGAACCGTAGAGGCCCGTTTCCACTACGAGCGTGGAAAAGAGCATTCTTTGTTTCTTTTCTTGATCTTCGATTGAAACGACCGGTTAAAATTGAAGCGAGCACAAAAAAAATCAATAAAACAAACAAAGAATGCTCTTTTCCATGCTCGTAGTGGAAACGGGCCTTAACTTGGATTTAAGAAAAAAGATTTTCTATGAAAAACAAAGAAAAGAGTCATTGTGACGTTGAGCGCACATGGTTTGACAAAGCGCTGTGCTAAAGAAACATTGTTAAAAGTTTGCTGGTAATTGATGTACAATATTTTGATTGAGGCAAGTACTTGGTATTTGCAATTCTTGAGATTTTGGAGTAAACTTGGAGGGAGTATTGTTTCGGTGAATCTTTTGAGTTTACGCATAATTTAAGTGTAAAAGCCTGTTAAAATTATTGTTGTTTTACATGTAGAAAACCGCTTGGCTTCGCAGCTGCCCTGTGCTTTCGTTTACAATAAAGCGCGAAAGAATAGAGTTGTCAAACGAGAAGTGCAGTAGCCGACCAAGGAAGTGTGTTCTAAAAAGCAATCTAGTTGACGGGGTAACCGACCTCCAACGGAAAGAAAGCGTCGTCAACAATCAATACTGAATTTTGTCTCTAAAGAAGCTAAAATGCGCTCTTGAATCAATCAAACTTGGGATCAAAATTTGGTATCGTAAAGGCGCATTGATTGCCGAAGAAATTTTTTAGTATTTATTTTTTAATTTGAAGTAAAGGAAGTCAAACCTTGCGGAAAATTGTTTTGTGCCGTGGAAAGCGTATACAGCAAAAATGACAACACAATATGGTTAACTTATAGTGCTATCTTCAAAATCTAAATTTATTGATAGTTCATGAAAGATATTATGCTGATTACATTGATAACGTACCGTGAATTAGTGATTTTAAAAAAGATTTACTGGACACTGCTACCACTTTGATTTTCTGTCTGTTTTAGGAAGATGACGGCAATGAAGTAAAAAGTTAGAATAAAAACCAAGTAATAGAGTTGACTAACGACCTTAACAACAATCAAAAAATAAAAGCATTTTTAAAAGATTTCAGGCACCCGTTGAACAATCCACATATCTCACTTCCATAAAGTTAGAGGAAAATGTTCATGATAGAAGCCGAGTCAGCCAACTTTAAACCGTAAAACAGTAAAAAATAAAATTATTAAAAACTACTGGAAAAAGATCAAGTCGTCGCTATTATGGTAAACTGTCATAAGTCCAAAATTTCCAAAAATCGTTTTCTTGCTTTTTTGTCTTTTCATGTTCGCCCGAATTTTCTGTAAAAGCGTCGTATCTCTAGCTTGTTTAGTTTTCAAAAAATTATTTCTTAAAATCTAATCAAGTCATTTCGGAGTTTTTTAAACTGTTTGATACCGACTTACGTCAGTTATCAAACACCAATTTTTCTTCATAGATGTACATGTACGTAGTTGCGACAGTTTTTCAAAACAAAATTTGTCCCTTGCAAATGTTCAATAATAATGTTTTTGGAATCGCCGTTAACGCTTACAGGGGCTTTTTGTTGTTGCTCGTGTTAAAATCAGTATTAATTTGTTACTCAAAGAGCTTTTTAATGAGCGCCATCTGTTCAAACGAAACTCCAAAACTAAAGATAACATACACAGTACAATTGTAAATTTTGTAATAACAACACGACAAGGCCCTGTTTCGACCTAATTAGGTCTCATCAGGTGTGTATAATCACGTACATATTACAAGATAAAGAACTTGATACTAGTACAATAATATACTGTAAAGTTATATATCATGCAGTCTTTAAAACTTCCTAGCGCACTATTCGGAAAAGAATTTCTGCTTCATAAAATCCAAAAGTTTCTTCTGGTCCCGCGAGAATTTATAATCTGTTTACGAGCGTCCTTTCCACAGCTCGAAGTTTGGCTGACTGAAGAATTTGTTGACGATAACGAAAAAATATACGCTAAATAGTCTAAGGGCAAGCTACACAAAGTTAGATTCGCAACTTGTTTTTCATCTTTGATTTTCGAAGTTGTAATCATCGCCAAATTTATGCATTTGTAGTTAACTATATACTGTAACTTTGTGTAGCTTGCCCTTAGACTATTTAGCGTATATTTTTTCGTTATCGTCAACAAATTCTTCAGTCAGCCAAACTTCGAGCTGTGGAAAGGACGCTCGTAAACAGATTATAAATTCTCGCGGGACCAGAAGAAACTTTTGGATTTTATGAAGCAGAAATTCTTTTCCGAATAGTGCGCTAGGAAGTTTTAAAGACTGCATGATATATAACTTTACAGTATATTATTGTACTAGTATCAAGTTCTTTATCTTGTAATATGTACGTAATTATACACACCTGATGAGACCTAATTAGGTCGAAACAGGGCCTTGTCGTGTTGTTATTACAAAATTTACAATTGTACTGTGTATGTTATCTTTAGTTTTGGAGTTTCGTTTGAACAGATGGCACTCATTAAAAAGCTCTTTGAGTAACAAATTGATCGTGAATGCGGCAGCGCTAATCACTTAACTTAAAAGGTACCATCTTGTACACGAATACGATTGATTCAACTTAGTTTCGCAAACTTGTTTTTCATCATAAAATCAGTATTGTGAGGATTTGCTTTTCTGTGCTCTAGTAACGAGTTGTGACCAGGCGTAGTTGATGTTCAAACTAGGCTAAGGCTAGGTTGTTGTAAAAATATCCACTGGCAAACTCGGTTTTCTATGCATAAACCGCAGTTGACTAGATTTATTGTTTTAATTGAAAAGAAAACCTCACTTTTTTGTACCCGTTCAGATTTACTACTGTGTATCATGTCTACTGTATATCTAATCATGTCAAAAGCGATTACTACTGATAAACCTAACGAAAGACTCTTAGAACTCAATCATGAGTCTGAAGGTGAAATGCTGAACGACAGTGATATGGATCCAAAATATATTGTAAGCCAAAGATATCATTACCCAAAAACGCAGCCACCTTTATGAATCTGATGATAAAATTTCTCATGCGCCCTGCATGCTGAATGCTCCCAGCATGATGGTTGTAAAGTTAAGAAACGCATTAAATAAAGAAGAAAGCAAAAAAACTAGTTAACAAAACCACAAATAAGGTAAGAAAGAGCTCTGGGATGCAGTATATGGGAAAAAAATAGAATACATGCTGCTAAGGCTATGAAAAGTAGCTGCAACTGTAAACGTTTAAATTACAGTTCAAAGATTCCAGAAGAAACGAGACAAACCCAGTTTACGGCGTATTGGCAGCTTGCTGATATTGATAAACAAAGACATGTTTTTTTCAATAGAGTTACAAGTGCAGTAAAGAACAGAAGTAGAGGGAGTTCAAGCTTCAGAAGAAACAATACAATAAAATAATATTTCTATGTTGACGACCCTAAAGTAGAAATGTGTAAAAGTTTTTTTTGAACACTCTTTTAATTAATTAAAGGATTGTAACAATTGCACTGGAGAAAAAACTTCATGACGGTATTGTGGCACCTGATCTTCGGGGAAAGGAAAGGAAAACTGACGAAGGATTGCGAAATTAAAAACAAGCACTATGGAAGCATATTCTTTCCTTTTCCCAAATGCCAAGCTACACTTGCAGATCTACAAGCGATTTATTATACTTGTCTTTCGACTTGACATTGGAAAAAATGTTTGAATTGTACAGCATTCACTGTCGGGAACAGCAGAAATTACCTTTGATATATGGAACTTATGGGCCAATTTTTCAATCTATGAATCTGGCATTTCATAAACCAGTAAAGGATAGATGCAAAACTTGTAAAAGATATCGAAATCTTAATCCCTATGAACAACAAGAAGATTAGGATGCTTATCAATAACATCGATAACGTGCTGAAAAAATTTAAGAAATTAAAGCTAATTTGAAACAAGAAAAAAATATGAGTAAAATAACGGTAGTTTTTGATTTGCAGAAAGCATTATCCACTCTCAAGTCAGAAGTTTATTTTATTATGCAAGGAAGCTTTCCACGTATAACTTTTGGTAAGTGATTTGACAAATGACAAAGTGACTTGTTTTATATGGAATGAGACTGTTTCTGGTCGAGGTAGAAATAAAATAGGAAGTTGCTTGCTGTACATGCTGCAAATATGGGATAAAAATGCAGCGCAGGAGATAAATTTGTTTAGTGATGCCTGTCCAGGGCAAAATTGCAACTGGAATATTCTGACTCTATTTAGAAGTTTTTTATCTATCAAGCAAAAGGTATTATTTATATCAATCACTACTTTTTCGAATCTGGACACAGTCAAAACAAAAATGACTCTATTTATTCAGTGATTGAACGAGCTGCAAAAAGAGTTGAAGTTTTTGTTGTGCAAAATGGTACATACTTATCAGAACTGCATCTAAGAAGCAGAAATACAATTTTGGAAACTGGACAATTCTAAGATTTTTGACATTGAAAATGTTTATCAAGAGACTGTTGCACATAAAGGTAAATCTAAGATTTCAAAA
Organism: Diplosoma virens; assembly: GCA_963680785.1. NCBI lineage: Eukaryota > Metazoa > Chordata > Ascidiacea > Aplousobranchia > Didemnidae > Diplosoma > Diplosoma virens. The sequence continues at coordinate 128,010 of CAVMFT010000109.1, forward strand.
ATGCAGATCATCAAATATCAAGCCGAGAATGTCTGCTACAGCTGTTCAGCTTTAGAAGAAACTTGAACCTCAAATTCTTGATTCAAAAGAATGAAACTGCAAGTGCTAAATTAAGAAGTTCACAAAGATGTCAATAAAAACAAGAACAAAGATCTGGTAAATTATGCAAAAAGCTGGCCGTACCAAGAGCTTATCATTTCTTTTACCAAAGCTTAAAAGTGCAAGAACAAGATAATGATCACCATAAATAATGATTTGAAATCCAATAAATCAGTGATCCGGCAACCTTTTTTTACGATGGCCCAAATTCTATCTTCAGAAATTATTGAAGGCCCAGCAGTACACTTGAAATATATAGTGGTTATTACTATCACCTGTATAACTGCAAAAGTAAAACACACAATAGTTCCAAAATAAAAGCTTTTTCTTCAAAAATTCCCCGAATTCGAATCCGCGAAGCAACACATATGACAGAAAAAATCGAAAAAATGCCAGTAAGTTGCGATATTTTAGCTTTACTTAAAAAAGTTTCATAAAAAAACTGAATACTCTCTTTTTCTTGTTTCTCCCTTGTTTCTATACCGATTTTAACAAATTTTATCTTTTTACAATCACAAAGAACAGACCTTTTTAACAAAAGAAATTTGTGCAGTTACTATTAGTATGTAAGTCAAAAATACCAATTAAACATAAGTAAAAAAGTTGCTCTTAAGCAATTTTTAACAAAATTTTTTGGTCTGACTAAAATTTTAAGCGAACAAAGTCTTGGTAGGAAGAGAGTTAAAATGATAGACATTCTACTAAAAAAATGACAGACGCGTCCCATATTTTATTAAAAAATGTATTATGCAGCCCAATACATTTTGCTAAAAAGCCCACAATTGGGCCGCGGCCCACAGGTTGCCGACCACTGCAATAAATGGTTTTTGTTCAATTTTGTACCCTTTCTTGTTAGTCATAAACTACTCAGACTCTCTAGCTTTACAAGAAAAGCCTGTTTGTTGCAAATAGCTTGATTTCTGTGCTGTAACTTTTCAACGTTTTAAACTGTGCGGTGCTGACTTTTCTAAGAATTTCAGTAAAAATAGTCAGTGACGAATACATTGGTAAAATTTTTGTTTATTGAAGATTAAAATCGACTATTATTAAGTTATAAAATTTTGTGATGAACATTTGCTAAAAGTAGCTGATAGGTATATCTTTATGAAATACTTTAAAATATTAGAGCGTTTTTTGCCTGTAGTATCATAGGTTTCTAATGTAATCACCTTCACTTCCCGCTTATAATTGGGTGATAGGAAAAGAACTCTAAAAGGTCGCTAACCACGTTTGGGATAGCTTTATAGCAAGCTGAAATGGGAGTTTTGTAAGTTTAATATGGAAATCAGTACCACAGCTTAATGAAACAATTTTTAAGAAACTTTTAGTACAAGGCAGAATTGAACTTCCCAAGGTGGTATGTTGTTCCTTCAAATGTTTTCTTGATTAACTTGCTCGCTCACTTCATACCTAGTTTCCTTTTTTTAAACAATTTCCACGTGACTGTGATTAAAATATAATTAAAAAATGTCGTAATTCCATCTCAAATAATGAACTCAAATAATGAAAAAATGTCGTAACTCCATCATGCACTTTTTAAATAGCTATAATCATTCTTAAAATGAGTACTTATGGACAAAATTAGAATGATTATTTTTAGTAGACTGTAATGAACATCATATGCTGCAACTGCACAGTTTTTGTAACCACTGCACAAGTTAAACCTTAAATTACATTTTTCTTGTAACCATTATTTTGGAATTACGACAGTTTACCATATTAGCGACGAATTAAATTTGAGCAGGTGTTTACAGCTTTATTGAGAATTTTGCCAACGTCACTTAAAGCTGAAGAACATTTTCTGCTGCCAGGATTACTTGTCACAAAACTAAGGTCCCGACTTAGTAAGAAATCTATTAATGTACTGAGTTTTTTACGCAGTCCTTATATGAAAAATAATTAAAACAGACTTGATGCTTTTATTGTTTGTATATTCATAGGTATAATTTTGTTTTTTTATGATCCGGGGATTAGGTTAAACAATTTGCGATTTCTCGGATTTTTTTCAAAACCGAGAAATCGGAAACCCTATTTTGGAACTAGGTTGTATAAAAATTTAATCAGCACCCAAAGACCTTGTTTTGTAAAAAAGGTGTAAAAAACTTTTTTATAATATTACTTGTATGTATTTCGTATCAATTGCATCCGAAAAGTAAAAAAAAACGTATCCTGCAAAAAACAAAAAATATGGTTTATTAATTGGAAGAGTCGACGTCACTTGACCGACAAAATTTGTGGAATTCCTTCAAGCCGGCAGTTGACCGACAACAAAGGAAATTTTCCAAAACAGTCAGTTGTCCGACAACAGCTTTCAGCTGACCCACTGAAAAATATTTTGCTGTCACAGTCAGCTGTCATAAGTTATATCAAATCATAAAACAAATATAATGATCTGTTTCTGTAGCAGTTCTTTATGAACTTCCTAACAAGCAACAACTTATAGCAAATTTATTCAATATAACTATTTGTCACACTTCATTCATAATAATTTTAATCATAACGATGTAGTTTATTCCCGTTAAAAGTAATTCGTAGTCTTATTATAAAATAATATTCGCGTCGTCATTGTAGCGCTGCGTTCGTATTATATGATATAACGTCCGATTCGCTTTAAATTGCTTGATGTATGTATCCCTTTTTCTTTTTTTATCCAAAATCTACAGTGTTTTTGTCCAAGTTTCGCTATCTCGATGGTAGTGGAATGTTTTGGCACATTCAAGCGTAGCGCTCTCTCCATGGAATTCGAGCTAAGTCTCGCATATACGAGTAAATTCGTCGGCACGTGACTTTTATCTATATATTTGCGCACGCGAAGCGAAGACGTATGAGACGACCATGAAAGAGAGACGAAGTAGATGAGAGAGATACATTGTAATTTGAGACGACTCGAGAGACGACTCGAGTAAAAGTAATTTGCTTTGGGCGCAGAACGTGGCCCATTAGATTTTGTATCGGTTGATGAGTGTTGAATTTATTTTGCGCCAGTGTTTTGGAGTTGTGTTTTACAGAGGTAGAATCATTTGTGTTGATTGAATCAAGTTATAGCGCTGAATTCGCTTTGTAGTTGGCAAAGCGTGGAATAGAATTTTTGTCGGTCGTGAATTTTGTAATACATTTGTTCTTATTAGAGATAGTGGTCTCTGTTTGTCTGTGAAGAAGTGTCTTCAACGAAACCAATCCGAGCTTTCGTTTAAATCAACTATATAAAAGCTTCAGACTCATAGCAGACTACTTCTGGAGCCGAAATAAAATAAAATTTAGAAACAGCTTTGTTTCAGCGCAGGTATTCGGGTTACCTAGCTCAACTGGTCCTTTAAGATTTCTGAACAAAGTCTGTGACACTATTATCATAACTTCATACTTATGTCTGCTACACTAGCTCAAAACTTGAAGTTTTGTCCGGCTTTGTGCACTACAGAGGGAAAACTTACAAAAGCAATGGATTCCATTATCATGACAATAAGAAAAGAGAGAATTGCAGTTACTTAAATTGCTCTTTGAAGAAAAGAAATTTATGTTCCAGCACTGCTTTAGCTGCAGCTGCTGTGTCGGTCAAGTGGTGTTTTTGGATAATTTACTTTTGTCAGTCAAGTGACGTTATCGTGTAATTTACTTTTGTCGGTCAAGTAACGCTCCCCTATTGGAATACCCCAGTTGGTGCTGTAGTGCGAGGCTAACTACTAAACCTAAATAAAACCTTCAAAAACTTATAACAAAATTTATGTCATTGTTTTTAGTCAGAAAAACTTTTTCCACTTTTTTATTGAAACATTCTATTTTGTATGTAGATTTACTTAACTCGAGTTTATATCAGGATATTGCTGAAAATAAAGAAATAAAATTTTGATAATTAAATGAAATGAAAAATTTATGAATTAAAAAACATTGAAAATAAATTGATAAAAAAATTTTCGATAGAATAAATACTATGTAAATTGTCATCACAAACACCCTAAAACAATATTAGTAATGCCTACAACGTTTTGAAAAGGAGGAATTTTAAGTTTTAAATTTTCAGAATCCCGGAAAAACTTTCTGGGAAATTAGGTCTAAAGCATTTGAGTTGAAAGTAGTGGTGTAAAGCACGGGTTCTTAATACGTCGGTCGACGGCGACCTCCGTATTAAGCAAAGGCTTGGAATTGCTGGGGAAGACCTGTTTTTTGGGTCAAAAATGAAGAAATTGGATACTAATAGTAAGTAAAGATTTTTTTTAGTCTTTAGTAAATTTTTAAGAAAAAACTGTTTTATATTGCGCCATCTCTGGGGTACATTTTATAATCTCAAAAAGTTAATTTTTTCTTAAAAAACCTCAGGATAATAAAACGTTCGGAAAAACATACCATACTAAGTAGCTGGGAGCACCTTTTTTGATGATAACCAAAACGACATTGTCTAGGTTTAACTCCTATTGTCTTCATGCTTTTCAGTTCTGAAGAAAAGCTTTTTACGGCACTTTTATCTGCTTGTCAATAGGACAAGCAATTTAAAGTGCCATTACATCAATCTTATCTTGCATCTACGAAAGCAGATAGCCACTTCTATGGGAGTTGCTCTAATTTTTAACAGTTTTAATGTTATCTTTGTCGTCAGGAAAATGTTCATAAATAAAATTCAGGAAGATTATAAAATATTTATATATTTAAAACTTTTCCGAAAAAGATTAATAAATAAATTTGTAATTGCAATAGTTAAAAAATAATCCAATGAAAAAACCTAGCCATCGGAGACACATTTCTGGGTTTTTTGATGCCGGTCCCAAGCCGGAATAATGGGTAGGGTTGCGGCAGGAAGGGCATCCGGCGTAAAACTTATTTGCCAGATTATACAAATGCGTTACAATCATCAATCCATACCGGATCGGTCGCGGCCCGGGTTACCAACGACCGCCTCAGGTGTCGCACAGCAGGGCACATGTGAAAATTATGCTATTGCTAAACATATTGAAAATAACAGCAGAAAGAGAGGAAGAAGGCAAGTGAAGAGGCAGCGGGAAGTGTGGAAAGGAAGACGCTCACTCATAAGGGTGGGTACTTTAAATATTCGAGCAATGACTGGAAGGGAAAGAGAGCTTGCAGATATGATGAAGCAAAGGAATGTAGACATATTGTGCCTACAGAAAACAAAGTGGAAAGGAAGTACATCAAGAAACATTGGAGGTGGATGCAAAATATTCTACAGCGGAGCTGATGGAAGAAAAAATGGTATAGGGATAGTGGTGGGGAAGGAGCTGGCTGAAAATGTCCTGGAGGTGAAGAGGGTGTCAGACAAACTAATGGACATGAAACTGGAAGTAAAAGGTCCATCCTAAATATAGTAAGCGCATATGCTCCACAGGTTAACAACAACATGGAGGAAAAAAATGTTTTTGGGAAGATCTGGATGGGTTGATAAAAAGTTTATCAATAGAGGAGACAATAGTTCTTGGTGCAGACTTTAATGGACATGTGGGCGAAGGAAACATAGGGGATGAAGAAATAATAAGGAGGTGCGATACTAGAACAAGAAATAAGGAAGGATCAACGGTTGTGGATTTTGCGAAAAGGATGGATTTGGCGATTTTCAATACTTATTTCAAGAAGAAAGATGAACACAGGGTGACGTATAAAAGTGGCGGAAAAAGTACCCAAGAAAATTATGTGATGTGCAGAAGGAGGAACTTGAAGAAAATATGCAATTGTAAGGTAATAGTAAATGAGTACGTGTCGCAAAGCAGCACCGTATGGTGATATGCAAAATGGCTCTTTTGGTGAAAAAGAAAAAAGCAGATAAAGTAAAGACAAAGAAACGATGGTGGAAACTGAAGGAAACAAGCTGTCCAGCAGCTTAAAAGAAAGAAATGACCAGGATTCTGGGAGGCAAGAATGGGTTACCTGATGAGTAGGACAAAACAGCGGAAATGCTAAGAAAAACAGCTAAAACTATATTGGGAGTGGCATTTGGGAATTGAAAAGGAGACAGGGAGACATGGTGGTGGAATGAGGAAGTACAGGAGAGCATAAAAGAAAAGAAAGAAGCAAAGATAGCATAGGACAAAATAAGAGATAAAAAGAGTAAAAATATCTACAAAGAAAAGAAGATTAAAGCAAAGAAGGCAGTTCTGATGGCAAAGGGACCTGCCTTTTGGCAATTTGTATGCTAGATTGGAAACAAAATAAGGTAGAAATGAGTTGTACAGATTGGCTAGACAGAGAGATAGAGAAGGGAAAAATTTACAGCACGTGAGGGTTATAAAGGATAAAAACGTTAATGTAATGGCAAATTCGGAGGCAGTGTTAAAAAGATGGAAGAAGTACTTTGAGAAACTGATGAACGAGGAAAATAACAAAGACCCTAGGACAGAGTAAGCAGAAGTGGTTAACGAAGAGGTAAATTGCCTCAGTAGAGAAGAAGTGAAAAACGCACTAAAAGGATAAAAAAAGGTAAAGCGGTTGGGCCAGATGAGTTGCCAGTAGAAGTTTGGCAGGGCATGGGAAAGATGGGGATAAAGTTTTTGATCAGACTGTTCAACAAACTATTAATGAGTGAACAGATGCCAAAAGAATGGAGAAAGAGTGTGCTTATCCCAATCTATAAAAACAAAGGTTAATCTATAAAAAACTATAATCTATAAAAAACTACAATCTATAAAAACTATAAAAGCACAGTGCTGTGAAAACTACAGAGGAATAAAGCTAATGAGCCATACAATAAAGGTATGGGAAAGAATTATTGAAGCCAGGCTAAGGGATAGAGTAGAGATCAGTAAACAGCAATATGGATTTATGCCAGGAAAGGAAACCACCGATGCCATGCTTGCTTTACGAATGTTGATGGAAAAGTACAGGAAAGGTTAAAGAGAGCTACATTGTGTATTTGTGGATCTAGAGAAAGCTTACGACAGGGTTCCGCGGGAAGAGCTGTGGTACTGTATGAGAAAATCAGGAATAGTGGAAAAGTATGTGCAACGTGTACAGGATATGTATGAAGGAAGCGAAACAGTGCTGAGGTATGCAGCAGGAACTACAGAAAGTTTCAAGGTCAAGTTTGGACTGCACCAGGGATCAACGTTAAGTCCGTTCCTGTTTGCAGTGATAATGGACAGGCTAACGGATGTAGTAAAAACAGAACCACCATGGACGATGCTGTTTGCTAATGATATTGTGATTTGCGAAGAGACTAGGGAAGAAGTGGAGCAGAGACTAGAATCCTGGAGATATGCATTGAAAAGAAGAGGAATGAAAGCAAGTAGGTCAAAGACCGAATATCTGTGCATAAATGGAGGAAACGACGACAAAACAGTTAAGATGGAGCATACAAAGTGCCAAGAGTAAAGGAATTTAAGTATTTGGGATCAATGGTGCAAGAAAGTGGTGGTTGTGAAAGGGAGGTAAAGAAGATAGTGCAGGCAGAATGGAACGGATGAAGAAGAGTGTCGGGAGTAATCTGCGACAGGAGGTTACCAGCTAGAGTAAAAGGAAAACTGTACAGTTTAGTGGTAAGACCAGCAATGGTGATGGACTTGAGACGGTGCGAGTCACAAAGAAATAAGCGAAAGAGATGGAAGTCGCAGAGATGAAAATGTTGATGTTTGCTATAGAAAAGACGAGAAAAGACAAGATTAGAAACAAGTACATCAGGAGTACCGTTAAAGTAGAAAGGTTAGGAATGAAGATGAGTAAGGCAGACTGAGGTGGTATGGACATGTCATGAGGAGAGACCAAGAGTATGTAAGAAGAAAGATGATGCAAATGAAACTACTGGGAAAGAGGAAAAATGATGTAGTGAAAGAAGATATGGGGGAAGTTGGTGTGAAGGAGACGGACGTTGAAGACAGGAAGGTTTGGAGAGTGATGATACGCTGTGGCTACCCCCTGAACAAAGGGAAAGGCCGAAAAGAGAAGAAGAATAGTTAAACTATTTTATACTACAAACAACTAGTTACAAAAACTATTTTATACTTAATTTATAAAAAGCAATCTCACCGAATTGTCAATTAAAACTTTATTGTCTTGGTTCTTATTTGAAGCAACTGGACTTATGAAAGGATATTCAAACTGACTTAGCACAACTTTTGTTGAGCTATTCTCGATCGGGTTTTTGATCAAGTGCTTTGTTTCTTCGATGTCGTCTGGATATGTTGCAGAGATTGCTTCAAGTTTGGTTTTTACCTCATTGATGGAAGGACGGCTGTTTGGATCTGTGGCCCAAGATTGGATCATTATATCTCTTATCAAACAAAATATATCAAGATTAGTTTTATACAACATCTTTTCAATGTCCCTAATTGGCTCCATGTCGGGTTTTAGACCCGAATCCTTAATTAATTCCAAGATTATTGATTTAGGTACTCCAGAATAAACGTGTTGACGAGTAAGTATTTCATATCCAATCATAGCATAGCTGTAGACATCCATTGAACATGTTCTTGTAATACTGGTGTTGATTAAAAACTCAGGAGGAGCATAAAGCTTTGGATACCAGATGGAAGAAGGTGAAAACGTTGACGTTAAGTCAGATGCTTCAACAAAGCTAACTTCATTTAAACCTGTTATTTTTACTGTCAAATTTTCACTTAATAAAATTTTGGTTAATTCTAAGTTTCCGTGAACGTAAGCATTATTTGGATCATGGTTGTGAAGATAATCTAATCCTTGTGCTATTTCACTACAAAACCGCAATCGAGTTGGCCAGGAAAGATTTTTATCTACTTTTAAAAGAACAAGGTCTTCTAGATTTCCATTTGTTGCATATTCCATAACTATTCCTAAGTATGATTTCCATTGTGTTAAACCATATATTTGAAGAATATTTTTGTGTTTAAATCTGAAAAGAGTTTCTGCTTCGAATTGCATTGTGTATTTGTTTTTAATTGTGGAATTTGTAGGTTTGACACATTTCACCGCCACATTTTGAAGCTCCTTGTGGTGACAAAGTCTTACAGAACAAAAAGAACCTTTTCCTAAGTAATCGGTGCTATCCACACTCGTTAAAAAACTATCAGAATTAAAATTTTTCATCTGTTATTGGTACATATAACATAACTTTAGAGGTGGTCAAAAATTAATAAAAATCGGCTTAACACGTTGACTGCCGCGTGACATGCCGGCGTGTTACACTGAATTTGTAACATGCCGGCTTGTCACTGTGGATTTATTTATACACTGGTTTTGAAACATCTTTACTTTAACGTTGGACTGTCTTTTTGGTTTCGGCACATCAGTTAAGCAAATTATATTTAAAATACACTTTACATTCAAAAACATTTACCAAAATTTAAAAAGCAAGAAAGAATAACCGTCTAAAATTCAATGGTTCCTTTGTCATGGGCGCGAAAACAGAAAAAAAGCATATCGGCAGTCAACGTGTTAATTACTTGCCCATCTGTGCATAGAGTTGTAGGCAATAAAATAAAAAGTAAACAATATTATAACTTGGACATTTTATTTAGCATTACATCATTTTTCCTAGTACAAATAATTTATTCGGTTAAAATTATTAAGAATACTTTTGGATAGCATCTGATCAGTATTACGACAGTTGATCGAACGACACTTGATCGAAACAACACTTGATCAAACGACATTTGATTGAAACCACACTTGATCGAAACGACACTTGATCAAACGACATTTGATTGAAATGACACTTGATCGAAACGACACTTGATCGAAACGACATTTGATCAAAACGACACTTGTTTGAAACAACACTTGATCGAAACGACACTTGATCGAAATGACACTTGATTGAAACGACACTTGATCGAAACGATGCTTGTTCAAACGACATTTGATCGAAACGACACTTGATCGAAACTACACTTGATCGAAACTACACTTGATCGAAACGACGCATGATTGAACAATATTTGATCGAAACAACATTAGTTCGAAATGACACTTAATCGAAATGACAGTTCATTAAAAAAAATTAGTTTAGTTGTGTATGTTTTTGAAATTAAGAAATTTCTTTGTTGCTTTAAGTTAGATTCATAAAAAGCAGAAGCCATCAGTATTTCAGTTTGTTCCATTTTGCACTTTAAGAAATAATTACGAATTCAATTTTTATAGCAAAGTTCAGTTTTTAGCTTAGTTTTTATATGTAAACTATTATAGAAAATAGATTTTAAATTTTTTTTTTTCTTTGAATGACTTAACAATAGCTTAATTAATTATTTTGCACTGTAGATCTCTTTTTGAAGTGACCTATTATTACATTGGTATTTAGTTGAAAATTGCAATTTTACATTAAGTGCATTACTTTACACAATCGTCAGCAGTTGTTGATATATTTGGAATGAGATAAGTTTAAAACTTAGTTATATTTGTTAATTACATCGTCTTACAAAAGAAAGAAAGAAACAGCTGCCTAAATTATTATCTAGGATTGTTGTTTTAATCACGGGTTGGGCGTTAGTAAGGGCAATTCTTTTTACTTTTCTTTAGTAATAAATTCCAGATGGGTAAAAATAAAAGCTCGTAGGATTAACCAATATTTAACACGTTTGATGTCTAACCCGATTATTGCAGGGGCGGACGGCGAGCATTTTTGAGGTGTGCACTTAAGCGGGATAATTTTCCATTTTTGTAAATGCGAACCAAAACATAAAAGCAACTATTGCTGTATTAGGACACAACTAATCTGGGCACAACAACCAAAACAGAAAAACAATCTATGACTGTATCAGGGCACAATAAATAACACAGCTGTATCACACATGCGTGTCTTTTAAGCATCTTGCAATCCAATTTGAACGAAACAAGCCTTAGTTGCTAACACCACGCTAATGATTACAATGTTTTAAAGGGAGAATATTAACCATTATAATAGTTAATTTTCACAGAAACGTGGTCGAATGAGCAGAGTGTTGTAGAGATGGCGCACGCAATCAAGACACTCGTTATTACTATTACATCATAGTATTCGTATTATAGTGAACTTGATTCCATATAATTCAATGCGCGGATTAAAATAACATTACATTTTATTTAAAATTTATAAATATATTTTTCAAAGTTTTTACTGCAATTTACAGTACGTGCCCCGCATACTCCGGACGTATTTAATAGGCCTATAGTACATCTTTGAACAATTGTCGTCATTTATGAGATTCCATGTTGCGTGAAATCACGTTAATCTCAGTTAGCTTTTCTAATTTTTATACACAAAACGTCTATTGCATTTGCAGCTTTTTTCTCACGTCAAGCAGCTCTTTTCAACACAGAAAAACCGCATTGCAACCCCTTTCAAAATTAAAGCATTGAATGCTTAAAAAACAGAATTAACATATACATAAACATAACTTTTAATCTACTTTGAATTAGTGTATGTTATTTGCATTGTACTTTTCTTTTTATAGTGTTTTTTTGTCTGGCTGAGAGCAGCGATCTCATTGTTTAAATAATGCACCAAACTTGAACGCCAATCTATGCGTAAGTTATGAGTGGCTTTCTTTAAATAGATTGGTTGATTATTTTGTCAATAGCATTGAAGCTGGAATTACTAAGTTTTCTTTATAGGCCAAGAAAAATAGTACCAAAATAACCTGTTAAATGTTGACATGATATTTCCCATCTTTCTTCGATATCAATAGGGAAAATTTGTTTTGTTGTCGTACTCAGTTTTTATTGTTTTTTTATTGCTGAAAATATCATTTACAAACTAATACAAAAAAGTGTAAGTCCGGATTTTATACAAAATTTTGTGAAATATTATTCATTAAACAATTTTATCCTTGTTTAAATCGTCACTTTATGCAAATGATTCTTTTGTTCCACAAAGTGTTTTTATATTCTTTAATTTTCAAAAACTACAGGTTCTGAGTATAAATCCTTTTATTGTCATACTGATGTGTCCTTGAAAAAGGTTGAACTATGCCAAAACAGACTGAAATTTATCAATTCCCAAAGTTACAAAGATTTATATGCTTTAACACTAGTATAAGAAAATCATAGTTCTGTAGAGCACATTAAGCAGTTTTAATTAAACTTCGCCTTTTTTTGCCTTTTTTTTCATTTAACCTGCTTTCTGTGTAAAATAAAATTTTCAGCCGTGCTTTTGCTCTTTTCGTTGGTCCGTTCGTTCAAATGTTGTTTCGATCAATTGTTGTTTCGATCAAGTGTCGTTTCGATCAAATGTCGTTTCGATCAAGTGTCGTTTGATCAAGTGTCGTTTTGATCAAATGTCGTTTCGATCAAGTGTCGTTTCAGTCAAGTATCGTTTCGACCAAGTGTTGTTTCGATCAAGTGTTGTTCGATCAACTATCGAATCACGCATCTGATCATGCTTGCATACAATAGGCTTTATTACAATCTGTGTGACAAAGCAAAAAGAGTTATATCGATATACTGTAATTCCATCTTATAAACTTAAACCACAGTAAAGGTAAAAATATTATTACAAATTCGGAAAACTTTGAGTTCTAAGAGAATAGGCTCCCATACGCCTGTACCCAGGGTTACCCTGCGAACTGACCAAAAAATAATCACGACTAACAAAATGAAAGAAGCCTAAAAATATTAATTGTTTTGCCCTTTGCAAAGTAAAGATTTTTCCTTTTTATCTTTCTTGGTTTTGAAGGATTTAAGGATTTAATTAAAGCAGTGCTTCTCAACTTTTTTTTGTGGCAACCCAAATGCTAAGCGGAAATAAAAAGTCAAGATCCGAAACTACCGATTCAAGATACGAAACTACGACTCATCCGAAACTTGTGATCCGAATTCCGGTTATTCCAGGAAGTTCAAAACTTAACATTCAAACGTGAACCTGGCTTGGATTTTTTGATTTTTGTTCATAACATGCAGTTATCTCTAAAAAAATAATAATAAAAATGGTCTTAACTTTAAATCTGTTTCGGATTTCATCCATTTTATCCCTAAATAATAGTGATTCAACTTTTACACAATTGCACTTGTCGGCAACCTACTTTGGGGTCACGTCCCAGGGGTTGGGAAACATTGAATTAAAGACTAAAAAAAATTTCTGAATCAAACAATCATGCAATTAAAATATAATTTATTAAAAAACCCAATAGTTTGTTTCATTCTGGTGCAATCATCATCTTATTTAAATAGAATCTCATAAATAACTATATAAGGTGAATTATTTTTATATTTTAGTAGCATTGATTTGTGATCGCAGCCATTATTAAAATTGAGTTTGATTTGAGCTAAATTAATTCAATTATAGTAGTAAGCTAAAGTTGTAAAAATCTTATTAATTTTTAATTGTTGGGTTACGGTTGGGCAAAAAAAAACTTATGCAACTGCAAGACGCTCAAAGAAGCATAATAGGTTTACTCTAATTTGGATTGTAAATTTGGAGTTTTCTAGTCTTAACAAGGATTAATTTTAGTAATCGTGTTTTCAACTTGCACACCCCCTTTGTGACTAATTTTTGCGTACGCCATGGTAAGTACTTAAGAAGTTTTGGCAAATTTGCAAAACCTCTAATAAATTTTTTAAAGAATCAATTATAAAAACTTAATGTTATTCTGGAAAAGTTTAAAGAAATCCTAGTTAAAAAACAGTCTTATATTGTCACCACAACGCCGTTTTTATTTTTTTTAAACTGTTCGTTTTGTAGGCTGAGGTAGAAACAACTAAAGATTTTAACGAACTCATTTAAGAAATCAAACTCACGTATCGCGTTCTACCTGCGGTGCTGTTTCTCTGCTATCAATGATTAAATTAAGTAATAAGCTTTTTGTTTTGCAATTTTACTCATTTTTCTCTGTAACACAAGGATTTTATAACCATTGTTAGGGGTATTGGAAGTAAGGTGGCAGGGAAAGCTGAAAGCCCTAAGCAAAAACTTCTGCCAGCTTCGAAGTTCTGTAGCCACCCTTCACCTTTCTGAAAAATTTCATCTTTTGGTAGTTTTGCAAGGAAACACATTTTTTGGTCTTGAGTTGCATGGAGCACATTTTTTTTTTAAATTAAGTTATTTTTTTTAATTCCTACTTTATTTGAGAGAAACAGAAAAGGGTTTTACATATTTTTTTCTTCCACAATAAATCTTAATTAACTGACTTATAAAAGTTAGCCACCCTACTAAAACGTACTTCAAACGCTACTGACCAATGAACATTGTTCCAACAGATTTTTATAGAATCATGTATTTGCTATATGCTACTGCGATAATATACTACAAATATTACTAAAAAAGCATTTTCGCTTTGTTTTAATTTTTTGTTTTTGTATAAACATATTACTAACTGTTTAAAATTTTCTTTGACTTCAAGTTAATCATTTTTTTTTTTTTTGCTTTTTTCTTATTAACAAATTTTGACCAAACCTTTACAAAATCATTACTAAAACCATTTTATTTGTTTTGAAATGTTTTAATTATTTTAAAAAATCAATAGTGTCAAATTTTGTTTCGTAAAAGTACAAACGTTTGTTCGCTGTGTTATTCTTGCCAATAAAAGGTTTTTGTAGATAACCTAAAACATTAATTTAGATTCATTTATTTATGATCTCTAACTAAAATCATACTTTCGAGTTAAAAGAAAACTTCAAAGAATTTTTCTATACAAAAAAAAAAAAAAAACAATTAATATATGACTTTGTTTTCAAAAAAAAATTATTTTGAACAAACTATGATATAATCCAAATAACTACGTAGAACAATTAAACCCAAAATGTTCTCAAATATTTACATTACCGTAGAATTTTACTTAACGAACAATTTAAATATAAAAAAGGGTATCAAAAAATAGCTCCTTTGAATAGAAAAATTTGTCTCAGTTTACATTTTAAATTTGTTCAAAGTGAAACTGAAACAGGTACTAAGAATCAAAGAATCAAGTAATCTCTTAAAGCTCGTTTCCACGACGAGCGTTGTTGGGAGTATTTTTTGTTTGTTTTATTGATTTTTTACCGCTTTGAGCGCTTAAGCGCTAAGAGGAGCAAAAAATTTATAAAGCATATTGTAATGGAAACGAGCCCTAAGTCTTGCCGATCAAGTGTTCCGCAACCGGTGTGCCACAAGACGAAAATAGATGGGTCACGGAAAAATTTGTTTTTCTGAAATTTTAGCTTTACAATAATTAGACCAGGACTGGCAAACTTTTTTGACAAGCGAAAGCTTTTTTAATCTTGTATACAACGCTCGAAATTACAACGATCGAAAAATTTACAACGATTTCTTTAATTTGAAAAGAACGTTATTGACAAAAACAAGTTGAAAATCAAGAAGAGACCAAAAAAGTCTACACTACACAAAAATGCCAAAAAATTGAAATGTATGAGTTGTTTTGTCACATCATGATACTTCAGATAAAAAAAAGTAACTTAGATATTGCGATGACCAAAACAAGGGTTTTCACTTTGGTTAAAGTGTGCCGCGAAATTTTAAAAGTTCTTCAGTTTGCTAAGTGAGCAAAATAGTTGCTAAGCATTGGGTTACAATCCTGTTAGAACAGTATTTCTCAAAGTGAGCCACTTGGCTTCCTAAGGAGGAATTTGAAATCTTCAAGGAGGAAAAATCACTAGGAGAGGAATCAGGGAGGAATTTGAAAAATTCACTACAATGTAAGTGAGGCAAAAAAATTGATAATTCAAAGTGAAAAGTTTTTTTGGAATTACTACTTTTTAGGTACAAAAATATCAGCAGTGTGATTGAGTAGTTAGAGCACTGTGATTGTGATCAACTTGGTCTCGGTTCAAAATCTACTCACGCCATTCTGTTGTGGTTTTGCGAAAGACATTTTACGTCACTTTCCTTTGCTTGGCAGTCTTGGCAAGCAATTCCAAATTTCAGTCATATCTCCGTATAATTAAAAAAACAAAATAAAAAAATTTTAACCAGAGAGCAATATCTGGACATCTCCAGAAGCAGGTTGGGTTAATTGCTTGCCTTATCTATTGTGTTGTGATACTTTCTGCGAGTCAGGAAATAAATATAGAGATGAAATAAAATAAATAAAAATTAAGAAATCTGAGAAAGATTCAAAATTGAATGTTAATTTTTGAACTTTCTGGGATAACTGGCATTTGGATCTCGAATGAATTTTGATGAAGACAAAAAAATTCTTCACTTTGATCATTAAGATATTCTTTTTTAGAAGGGAAAAAATGATGGTACCTAAGTCATGAAAGGGAGGAATGTAGCAAAAACTTTTGAAAACCACTCGGTTAGAAGGTTTTTAATATTTTTAAAGTTCGAGCGTCTAATTTCAAACTAAACGTTTACAAACAAAAGTGATTAGAAATAAAAAAAAATTAACTGGTTTTAGCATTTATAAAAAGTATAACGTTGTGCAGCTGGTCATACAATTATCAGCAGAATCTTTTCAACCGTAACAAAAACTTGTTACGACTATCTAAACCTGGTGCATTACAGGGCCATAACTATCGCCGGTGCAGCCGGTGCAATGCATTGCTACATTTTATTGTAAAATATTTTTGTTAAAAGCTCAAGTAAACGTATTATTACTAAATGTCACACTTCACCAATAATTTTAGTTTATGATTTATTTGAAGTATTTCTTGATATATTTAAAGTTTTAATTGTGACGTTTTCATTTTAATTGTGACATATCATAACTTAATCGGTACGCTACCCCCACTCAAGTCTGTTTAGTAAAATAAGTTTTAGCTATAATAATCATATAGCATCATATTTATCCGCTTTATTTTACCTTGTAATTGTTAATAAGTTTTGCTTTATGACGTACAGTCATACGTAGTGCACGTCATGGTTTCGAGATAATTCTACAATTTTCCACCATAGTCCAGTAACTTAATAGCATCACATGTTACATAACTTGTTTACCAGCCTTTTAACTTGGTGCTTTGTGATGTAACAGCAACTGTCTGGCTGGCTTGTGTTACTGTAAAATAATTAATTAAGAAAATATAGTATCTTCTCGAAATTGCTAATTTTTTCTGCTAAATTTTGCCCGCTTTATATAAATAGGTAAATTCGTAATTTGCACTGTGAAAGTCAGCGTTTTGTTGTGTTAATGTTTTGCCTGTGTGACAGGAGTTAGAGCAGTGGTTTTCAACCTTTTCTGTACCGTGGCCTATTTTTCAACCCAAGTTAACTTCACAACCCACTTTCGTCAACAAAATTAAATTCCCATCCCAAAATCATAGTGTTCTCTAAAAAAAAAAAGGTCTTCACTTGAAATTGCTGTTAATTTTCCCTATTTTTGTCCCAAAATCATACTTTTCTCTAAAAAAAAAAAGTCTTCATGTGGTTGACTGCACAGGACGCCAGAAAAATGCCTAAAAAATGGGACAGATATCAAGCCTAATTATACATATACTGTATATTATACATATTGCTTTCATTTTGATTTATGCTCCATGGCCCACCGCAAAATGCTCCTATGGCCCACAGGTTGAAAACCAATGAGTTAGAGTGTTAAGAGTTAGTGATATCTAACGCCTTAGTTTTGTGAGAATAGTGATTATTCTATTTGAATAAGCTACGTAGATTTTGTTTAGCCATCTGGGTGCTAGACGTAATTCTATTAGTTAGTGATCAGATTTGTAATTTCTGTTAATAAACTTCTTTCGTTGAAAGAAGTTGTGATTTGAGCGATTGAAAAGTCAGGTTTGAGCTTTCTATTTGAATCCTTTTTGCTAGACATACCGTAGTCCCTAGGCTCGTAGCAGTACTATTTCGTGATCCGGAAAAGCAATAACAAAGAGAATTTGTTACATTAAACGAATTTTATTAAAGGTTTTAAATTTTGATTAACAACATTGTAAAGCTCTAGTTGACTGAAATTTAATATGAAAAAGATTATCAAAGCGGAGCACAAAAGAGACAAGCTAAAAGGAGAAAAATAGCTTCAGGCAACTAGAAACTCTCAGCGACTAAATTTGTGGCTAACTCGACCAGACGCATTCAAAGCGGATGAGCAAGACGTCAGCATTCCTGAGACAGAATCTACTTTTTAACTTGTTGACATTAACTATTTCAACAATAGTACAAATAAATAAAATTTTGATACTACTAAAGATAGATCAGATGCAAGTAAGAATGACGACTTTCCCACCATTATTGTAAACTCAGAGATCAAGAAAGCAATTATTACAGTAGGACTTTTCGTAACCCAAACAATCTTTCCCTAAAGATCTTTTCCTAAAGATCCGAAGAACCTTTCCCTAAAGATCCAAAAGATCTGCTCCAAAAGTAGTCGTTTATTTTCAACAAATTATTACCATTACAAAATCAGCTCTAAAACTACAAAGATAAGGGTTATGTTATTCATCAAGCATGGACCGTTTTTATTGCCAGCGCTGCTGGTTATTTTCTCATAAAAATGTCTCTCCAGGGGGCTTTAGACTTACACACTTCAATACCCTTGGGTTACAACAAGTTTACATGACTGGAGGCATTTATCGCAGCGAATTCGAAGTCATGAAAACCCCACACATCATGCGGAGGGGTGTGTCATATGTAAGGAATGGAACAGGAAACAATAAAAAAAGCGTTGCACGAGTCTTTGCTGGAAAAAACAAACTTTTGGAAAAATGTTTTGCAAAGACTAGTGAATGTTACGTTGATGTGTGCCAAGTGCAACTTACCTTTTTTTCGATCCACTGAAGAACTTTCGAAGGATAACAAAGGCGATTTTCTCTCTATCATACAGCTTCTTGCCAAATACGACACTGTTTCAGACAAACTTTTACAACTACCTAAAAGTTCTACAAAATATTTTAGTTCTTTGATACAAAATGAACTAATATCAATACTAGCTAAAAAAGTTTTCCGTGATATAAAAAGCGAACTACAAAGCGCTCCTTTTTTTGCTTTTATTCTTGATATCACTCCAGATTTCAGCAAAAAAGACCAGTTAGGTGAAATATTTCGTCACGTCAAAATCGATTAGCACGATGATTGAACGCCATCAAAACTGACAGTTGTTGAAGCGTTTACCTCATTTATCGAAGTTGGGAATTCATCTGCTATTGGATTGCACAAACTGATAATGAATTTTATTCAACAGAAAAGGCTTGACATAAAAAACTGCCGTGGACAAGCATATGATGGCGCTGCAGTGATGAGCGGGAAGTACTCCGGTTTACATAAGAAGATCCAAGATATGGCTCCACATGCTTACTACGTGCATCGTGCTTCGCACAATTTAAATTTTGTGTTAAAAGGTGTCATGGACGCCGTAACTGAGACCCGTCAATTTTACGACACCATTGAGTCGGTATATAATTTTTTCGGACATATTATTGTGCGGTGGCAAAAGCTTCAAAATTTCCATGATCGGTATTGCTCAAATCCTACATTAAAAGCGTTAAATCCAATTCAGTGACTGATCGATGTGATGGTGTCTATGCCTTGAAAAAAAGATTTTGTGACGTTATGAAATGCTTGACTCACATGATACTTATCAGCATGAAGGCAATGGAAAGAGAAGCTATGACAATAAAGAAACAAATAGAAAACTTTGACTTTGTATGCATGCTGGTTGTGCAATGCAAGATTTTGCAGATCGTCAACATTTTTTTGAAAACTATGGAGTGTAAAACAATTGACTTAATTTCTGCCCATAAACTTCTGTAAACTGCTGCTGAAAACATTGCTCAACTGAGAAGGAGTTTTGACTCAATATTAAGCAAAGCTTCCTCTATGCTTCTACATGGGCTTTGCCAAGACAGTTTTTAAACAAAAGAGCAAAAAAATAAAAGCCTACTTTGACGAAATATTCGAAGAAATAACGCTAAGCGATCCTAAGAAGCGATTTTGCATAACTGTTTTCCTCCGATGTTTCTTGCCAATTAATTAATCGCTTTGAAGAAATGAAATCAATGGTGACGTCATATCAAGTTTTGGAACCAAGTTTTTTATTAAATGCTTCTCATCTGGATCTTAAGGTTGAAGCAAGAAAATTTTTTAACGAATTTTCTGACAACGTTACTCCGTTGTTTTTTAGCCAAATGCTCTCCATTAAAACGTCTTTTTTAGCCAAATACTCTCCATCAAAACATAAAAGATTGTCCATTTAAAATCTGCTAAAGAAATGGCTTCTTTTTTGATTGTTGAAATTGCATCACACGCCACAACTTATCCTGACATTTGTACGGCATACATGATGTATATGATAGTACCTGCAACAGTTGCTACGGCACAGAGGTTTTTTTCTAAACTCGAATTGATGAAAATGTTTCTTCGAAGCTCCATGTCCCAGGAGTCACTTAGCGGTTAGGCTCTGCTATCGATAGAAAACAAACAGCTACAAATATAGATTTAAAAAAGTTATCCAGCAGTTCACTAGTGCAAAAGCAAGACGAAAAAATTTCAAGTTTCAAACTACCCGCAAGTAAATTTACGGTAGCCTACTTAATTGGTCTCAAAGTATTGTGTTTTATTAGTTTGTGTCTTTTGCGGTGATGTCAATGTACTGTACGTTAATTCTTTTCAGGTTCAACAATTTATCCGCATTGCATAGCACATCTCCATTTTGCTGATATATCGTTAATAGTGTTCACAAAGCACCTTGTCTCAAAAGGTTGCAGATAATTTTTCTTGTCATTATAAAACGATTTTGGTTTGCGACGTTTATTTGATTAAACTTTTATTAAACAATCAAAAAATTTTTATTGCAGCCTGCTCCCACAAAATTCTTGCTATGCCATTATTTCTATTTCAATACATTGTAACCACAAAGCTTATGTTGAACAGTGCAGCCTTGGTGAAATTTTATTCCTATTATAGCCTTTCATTTGCAGGCACAGTAAACTTAGCTTTAGCCCCTTTTATCGGTTCAGCTTAATGCTTTTTTGACTCATTATTTTAATTGAAAAATCTTTCTATAACGCGGAGTCGTCAATGATTCCTCTGTTGAGTAAAGTAGCTCAATTGAATATTAAGTACAGAAAAAAATGGGGGCCCCATAATAGATATTTGCACCAGGGCCCCACCTGACAAAGTTACGGCCCTGGTGCATAAGCTTGGCGTAGACCAAAGGTGCCTGAACAAACAGTTGTTCAACAACTAATGGAAGCAATGGAGGTAGAAGATGATGATAACATTTTTGGAGTGAGTAAAAGTAGTAAATCCGATCTTTCGGATAAAGATGATCCAAATTATGTTGTTCCTGCTTTTGAGACTTGTTATTCGGATAACGAAGTAGTAATTGGGCTTTATATTTGACTGATTACGAATCAGAAAGTGAAGAAGATGAGACTCCTCCAGACACTTCATTGTCTGCATTCGACAGAAATCTTTGGACTGGAAAAGATGGAAATTTCTAGAGCTCATCTTCATCCCCCGAAGGATGATTTAGAACTTACGACGTCATTCATACAAAAGTACACACCGTTCAATCCTCCAAAATATATACTCCTAAGAATGCTTTTCAGTATTTTCTCAGCAACAATATCTTGGACGAAATGCTGTTGTGTACAAACTTGCAAGATAGACGAGCTCCTACGCAATGAAACGCTGTACAAAAAGAGAAATTCTTGGCTTTTATGGGGTTTTACTTCTCGCAGCAGTTGAAAAAAATTGCGATGTGGACGCTCGACAATTATTCTTGGACCCGAAACCAAATTCTACCTAGATCGCTGCATTTGGTGTAAACAGATTTGAAAACATACGACGTCATCTGCAATTTTGATGATAAGAGAACACCGTCAGAGACTAAAGCAGGATAAACTGTATGCATTCACCTACATTTGGAGTTTATTCATTAATAACTATAACACTTAATTTTGTCTTGAAGTTTATACTACTGTAGACAAGCAGCTCGTATCATTCAGAGAGTAATGTCCCTTCATTCAATACATGCCCAGCAAAGCAGCCAAGTACAGCATAAAAATTTTTAGTTGTGTGATGCGTCACTGCCTTATGCCTTCAATGCAAAGATTTTTGTGGGAAGACAACCAGGGTCAGCACCTGAGAAAAATGTTGGTCAAAATATAGTTGTTTATTTAATGGCAACACTCAAGGCTCAGGGAGGAACGTATTGATGAACAACTTTTTTCTAGAAGTTCCTTTGGCAAAAACGTTGCTTCAGCACCAGTTAGCGGTTGTTGGGACCATGAAGAAATGTAAACGGGAAATTCCGGAATGCATGAAAGCTGCAAAGTCTCGACAAACAAAGACTTCAGTTTTTGGTTTCAATGGTCACATGATAATGGTCAGTTATGTTTACAAAAAGGAAAAGGCTGTGATACTTTTGAGCACGATGCATCACAACATAAGCATTGATGAAGAAGATCCACAGAAGAGATTAGAGATCATTAAGTTTTACAACAAGACCAAGATCGAGGTTGATGTAGTCAATCAATTGGTTCAAACTTACACCTGCAAAAGACAAACCCGCCGATGGCCTCTCATTCTGTTTTACAACCCTCTGGACATCGCAGCACTAAATTTTTATACCATTTTTAGACAAGTATATCCCAATTACCAGACCGGCCATGGTTCAACACGATGACGTTTTTTGACAGATCTTGATAAAACCTTGATCATGGCCCATATGACAAGTACGCAGAAAATTCCTCAATTCCACCAAGCTACAAAGGAAGCTATGGTGAGATATGGCTTAACTGTTTCGAGAACGTCCCTGCAAACATGAATCACCTTGCACAAGAGAAAACAGTGCTCTTGGTGTCCAACATCTAAAAATAAAAACGTTGCGAAGTGATGCACAAATTGCGCCAGACCCATGTGTTACTTTTAATATTATTTTAACTTACATACTTCTGTTACTTTTGTCTTTTTTGTGCACTTTTTTTAAAATATTGATGTAAAATATCTTCTTGGTTAGAAGATTAATAAAATTTATTTTTTTACTACTAATCATCAATCAAAGCATTAAAAAAATGGTGTTTGCTTATTTCTTAATAAATAGGTTAACTTTATGTTATTTAAAGTGGCCCCTTATATTTCTCGCACTGGGCCCCTCCTTCTTTGAAGCCATCCTGGTCACAGACAAAATTAACTAAAAAGAAATGAAACAAAAAGATGAAACAAAATTATCTTAGGAGTGAAAATTAGCTGGCATAACAATACGGGTAAAAATGACCCATGTTATGCTTTGTATAGTATTTTTTGTGTATGCGTAGTCAGGTTATTTTTCGTAAATATAGTCTTTGTAGAGAGAAGTGTGGTTTCTTTCTGGTTGTAAAGAAAAATTTTACAAGGAATCCGATCGTAGCCTGCTTAGCCAGACTAACTGTTTAAGAACTTCAGTCTCTGAAAATAACCAATAGTATGGACAGAACCGTTAACTATTTTGGTTTTTTCTGTCCAAACCAATGGTTCTGTTCATGGCATTGGTTATTCTAAAATTTTGTACAACCAAGAATTCATTTAAACTGCAGTCTCGCAGTAAACTATTTCCAGAGCCGGTTTAAACAAAAATAAGCACAGCTTTGCTTCTGCTCAGGTATTTGGGTTACCTAGTTCAACGGTTCTTTCGGATCCCGAGTAAAGTTTAGACATTATGAAAATAAATGTTGCGGTCGTTTATCTCAACATACCAGCACAATTTAGGCTACATCTAACTCTCTATTCCTCATATGTATGGCTGACCTCTTTCAAGTAATCAACTCATAAAAGTATTTAAAAAAACCGCTGCTGTATACAACCATTTGCACAAAAAATTGATCAACCCTTTATACTCTACAAGATCCAGAAACGTTTCTGTCTCACAAGTTCTAAAATCTTTTTCTAGCCCCAGCAGCAATCACTGAACTGTTTTTGTGTCAAGAAGATTAAATAGGCACAGAATGTTTTTTTTATTTTACGTCTTCTCACAATATATATCGTACCAATAAAAGAATTAGGAATGAACCTTTACTTGCAAATAAGTGCCTTATATCTATTTTTACTTGGTTTCCAAAACAATCAATTTGCGATCCAACAAAAATAATCCTTATTCCTTGCAAATGGGCATAGCTAAACCGTCATTACTTCAAGCACTTTTCACGCCGCATCATTAAAACTTCAAACACTATTCACTAGCGTCCAGTTACCAATTTTTGACAGAGATTGCCGATTTATTATACAGAAGCTTTCACAACCCAAACTTGAAACTACTCGAATGTAAAATAGGCTTACGGCATTTATTTGCAACTATTTAGTTTTTTTTAGGCCGACAACTCCCAGGCCAAGTGCTCTTCTAACTGCTTCGCAGAACCGTTACAGCCATAACTGTTGGTTACATTTAAAAGAAATAGCCTGTCATTCAATTAATGCAATGCTACTTCATACCTTAAAGTATTGGCGACATGTATTATCATGCCTACTTGTCCAATGTTTACAAAACCAAAGCAACCTCACCTTAGTTTATATATATCTAAACGGCAATGTTTATCCGGGCGTACAGTTGAAAAAGCAATACATCCCAAAACGTATTTTCATTTTTCGAATCGCAGATCACTTTTTACTTGTCAAAAATATTATGCGCATTCAAACGTATACCTCTTCTTTTGAACTTGGCACCCGTACATATAAAACTTTGATGTAATAACTATCAAGGTATAACTTAGCTAAACTTTTTCCTATTTGTAGTTTTTGGTTTTGAAGGTATTACTTTTCTAAAAGACGCTAAAAGACGCCAATATTGTAAACAAGCCCATTAACTAATTTCTCTTAGATCAGACAAGTATGAACCATGAAATAAGAGCACATTCTTATTATTGTTTATTACTAACTGTTAACGAGTTTATGTGCTCAAAAATAAGTTTCAAAAATTTTTAACATATAGTGCTAAAAAATGCTTATTTTCGATAAAAAGCGATTAAGCTTTTTCAGTTTTTTTAAATTGTCACGCCTAAAATATCTCAAGATCTATCACGGCGTCCAGGCCAGTAGTCTCAAAATTGCAACGCAATTACTACGCGTTGAAATAACCTTTTCATGCCCAATGGCCTTTTCAAAGACCTCAATGTTTTATGCAATTTCAGCCTTTAAAGAGCTAACGCATAAAGGTTATACTCGTATTTGCTAATTTTCAAAATATGAACTGCCAACTCTTTTAAAATGCTTTGCATGCCAATGGTTATTTGCCAAACCCATTTCTATTTTTTAATGCATTGTAATAAAATTGAGTTCAAGTACTTTGAGCATAAAAAGGTTAATAAAATAGATAACGTGATAAAATTATAGTAAATCTTTTTTTGTATTTACTTGATGTCCGAAGTAAAAATTTTGTTTTACACTACTGAAGGCCAAAAAAGATCTTGACCTTAAAATGAAGTTTGAAATCTAGACTTTACTAAAACTCAGTTACCCCCTAAAATAATTCCTGGATTCACTCCTGAGTGTTCAAAAAAAATTATTTTCCTAAGGTAGTAAAAGTCATGTTAAATCAAGTTGTAAATCATAAAAAAAATTTATGTCCTTTATTTTCTACCAAAGTTTTTAAAGTAATATTGTATTTTTCAACAGAGTTACTTAAAATTTTCTTACTTGGTAAACGAACAAGTCACTCTTATGTAAACAAATACACGAGTAAATCTTTTTATTCTAATCTCTTTTAATCTGAATTACACATTTAATCTGAATGTATTAATACAAGAATTTTAAAGCGCAATATTTAAACAGTACAATAAAGTTTAAGACGTGGTAATTATAAAAATATAAACAATGAGAAACTAGCGGGGCAAATAAAAGATCATGCAGTAGCTCGCGCTTAATCCTATTCTCCTCAACCTTTTTCGAGCTATTGACTCCTCAACGGCCGGGCTTCAGAACCCCATTAAGTTAACAATTTATAACTCCATAACTACTTAAGCTATCTTTAGGAAATTTAAACAGAGTAAAGATCATTTATTTAACTTTTGTTAGAGCAAAAAAGTTTTTGAAAATTCATATGCTAAAGTATGCAAAATTGCAATTTAGCAAGATCACGTCATTTTTACGTTTAGACACTCATTTAACTAGCGTGAAATGCGATTGTAACGGATTCGACGTTGTAGCAGTCGTAAACTTAATTAAAAATTGGACGTAAAGAGTACGTCAACGCGCACAACAATTACAAACACTGAAGAAGCTAAGGGAAGCTTGTTTCATTGTTTCAATGGTCGAAGTATTGAAATTATTTTAGATCAGTTTCAATTACTTGTTCACATGTTTGTCCACATGTTTTTGTTGTTACTAATAGTTATTGCTGCTTTTTTTAAAGAAAAGGTTAAAAAACAAAAATGAATTTTTTTTTACATAAAAGAATTTGAAATTGGCTATGTTTTGATGTTTAGCGGTATTAAGATATCGACTTAGAAATATTGTAAAACCAACAAAACTTTATCTTTTATATATCAGCGTTTCTATGCACATTGTTTTGTTGTTTCGCTATGTATTTCATTGCCACAAAAATAGTTTTTTAATTATTGACATGAAACTACTCCATTACACTACTTTAAAAAAAACACTTGAGAAAAACAATATCACTCTATATAATTGTTACTGTTAGTCGTGGAACATATCTCGGCATTGATCAAAGGATAAAGCGCAAATTTTTAAGCAGTGCAACAAATACGCGGAAGAGTCACATGTTTGATATTGATTTCGTGAGTTGTTCATGTTTTTTTTTTGCCTTTTCTGGCCTGGTCCAATTTCATTACCATAGCAGAGACAACAACGTTTCCTAAAATTAGACTTTAAAGCATACATTCGAGGTGTGAATGTTACAACAATAAAGTCGCTTGCATGAAAATGACTTTCGCCCAAGATCAATTTAATTTTTCGTTGAACATCAAACTGTAAGCCAGTCAAAGGCCTTCTTTCAACATGCAGTTGAATTAGAGCTGGCGAGAGGTTGCAAGTGTCGTTTTGATGGGAACGGATTAAGTTCGTATACCCTCGTATGTTCATTTCTTTTCACATTTTATTGTTCTAACAGAAAAAAAATTTTACGGCACTTTTCCTACTTGAAAGTCTTTATCAGCAATTCTAAATTACAGTTTATAAAAACTAGTGCTCAATAAAAAATTTCTTGAACAGCAATATTTTAACATTTCTGAAGATTTGAGATTCACATTTGTTTTGTTGTGACTAAACATTTAAAAACATTCGCATAACATATAATTGAGAATAAATGTAGGACAACGTGACTGGGAAATAACAGTGAGGTGTCTTAGTCAAGCAATTACTTTTATTGTGTCATTCAAAATTACAAAAAATTGTAATGAAATAACCGTTTGAAAAACAACCTGCGATAAGGCAAAAAGTAATTAATAAGTGAAAACCTTGAAGCAAAACTACATTAGAAAATAAGCAAATCTGGGTAACAAAGGTAGATATATTTTTTTATTTTGTAATATGAAAAGTGTCATATGAAATATGGGGTAAAATAACACATTATAGCTTCAATAAATTTAATTGAAAAGTAGGTTTTTTTTGTTTTACAATGTGGAACATTTGATTGATCACCTTCAGGAAATATTGATCACCACAAAGCCTCTCCAAGATAACTTCGAGAAAGAGATGTTAATTTATGAAGGCCCTTTCTTTGACATTACGTTAAACAAGGCAACATTGTTGCAGCATGTAAAAGTATCTACTTCAAGTAAAACACATAAATAGGAGTGGCTCCCGTACTTAATTTTTTTACTGCAAATTGCTATTGGCCCCGCATTGCAATGAGAGGAAGCCATTTTGTCTAAGCACAAATAAAAACGCGCTACTACAGTCTGCAGGCAGAATGGGCAAACTGGCTCCAACCGACTGGATGCAACCGAACTAGACGCAGCTTACTGGTTAGTTAAGCTGCATCCAGTCGTCTTCAATCCGTCTGAAGGCATTTAAGTATAACTCAAATTGTTTTGGGCGCGCTATTTCGAACGTGAAGGCAAGGAGCTGGTAATGAAAGCACGAGGCCGGATGTAGACTACTCTCATAGAACTCTGTGTTCGATCTATGATTCATGTGATGGGCAGAACGCAAGCTTAATTCAGCAAAATTGTTTAAGCTTTGCGCAGCAGGCGCAAACAAGCCTTGGACCTTTGTGTTTATCGGCAGGCATTTGATAACTGATAAATAAACCATAGTCAGGATCTAGAACAGTGCTCTGCAACTCGTTTCCTGCGGAAAAACGAGAAACATACTCTTTGAAATAGAAAAAAAGTTATGTTCTATGAAGTAGCAACCGAAAAACTTAAAAAATTCATTATACAGTACATCTCATTGTGTAAGGTCAAGATCTTTTTTGGTTTTTACTAAATTTTGAACGCCTTTCTTCATATGAAGTTTTATTTCATGAATATAAAAACTCTACAAATAAATAGATAATTTTTTTCATCAATTTTCACCCAGACGCAATTGTGCACGATATGCGCAAATTGCTAACTTCAGATGAAAAAAAGTCATCATTTTATTTTTAGAGTTTACATTGAAATTTTTAGGTTTTTTATGACAGCCAAATGAAACTTCAAATAACGGAAAGCGCTTAAAATTTAGCTCTTTGCCTGGTCCAGGTGTTCTGCTAATTTTGGAAATTTTTCAAAGTGTGCCGCAGGTTTGAAAAAGTAGCGAGTCTAGAGTACCATCTTTAACGAAAACAAGTGTCGCTACTAGTTGTCAAAGCTCAGATGGCTGGATGTTTGAAAAAACTTGTAAGTGTTCCGTTGGAGAGGGACGGAGGCATCAATGCCTACGCGCAAAGCCTCATTCAAGACACTACATTTATATACAAACCAAGCACTACGAGAACAAATGAGACTCAATACTCGGTTGTTGAGTAAACTAAAAATAAGAGAGCTGTATCTGATGTTTCGGCATCAGCAATAAAAAAACACATCAAAAATACTGCAGGTACTACGAAAATTTTAAACAATAATAAACCACCAAACTAGAAAAACCCTGCTATATACAGTAAATGAACAAAACATTCAGATATTTTACTAAAGTAAATTTATTAGTTATTTAAAATAGTGTTTGTAAACTTAAAATATCAAAGCATTCTAGAACTTCTAAACTACGGCCTCAAATCTTGTGAAATATAACTGTTTTTTCCAGTTTTTTTTATATTCTTTCTTTACAGCTTTTCTTAATGCTGCTTTTTTTGACACAGAGACAAAACGTTTTTGCCAGACAACTTTACAAGATTCAAAAATTTTTGCTTGTCACAGTCAATCTATCAATTTCTCAATATAAAGCTAGTTATTTCTTTGTCCTATTTAAAGTGTTTTTCACTTGTTACTTGCTTTAGTTTTTTTGGAACAAAAACATACCAGGAATAGCATCAAATTACTTTGTTTTATGCGAAAGCGCAGTTGGTTTAAGTTTTCACATTGCGATCTTGTGAGATCTGTTTTGTCATAAAACAAGTAAATATTTCTTTGTCAGAGTAACTGTACAAGAACAAAAACATGTTCAGGCAACAGAGTAGATTTCCTCAATAAATTGTTAAGCAAGCAAGGTCGCTCTTTCTACTCTTTCCTTTGTATTAACCTTGCGGCTCCTTTTTGTTTTAAGAGGAGTCGGTCACCTTGCAAGCAGCAACATGAATTCATAAAAGAATTTCCAATAAATTGTCTTTTTTAAGCGCTCAATGAAATCACTCAGTAATAAGCAAACAAGAGCTATCCCGCGAAAAAGAAAATTTTACCTTGATATTCATTGTTCTGTGGCAACACAATCGCAAAATAATGTGAATTACAATCTGTGCGCTGATAACAAAAAACATTCTTTTAAATTGTTGCTATGGTATTCATTTGAAGCTGGTAATCTTTACCATTCGATTCTTGTTTTAAACTTTGATTCACACGATTAATAGAAAAAATCAAGAGGTTAAAAACGATGTGAAAAATTATTTCGTAACAAGTTGTTTCTCTCGATCTATACGAGATTTGATTTTTATTGAATTTTTCAAGCTCATTTTGCTAAATGCAAGTCGGCAGCATGGTCGAGTGGTTAGAGCGCCGGGATTGTGATCGACATGGTCTCGGTTCAAAACCTACTCGTGCCATTCGGTTGTGTCCTAGAGCAGTGTTCGTCAAACTGTGGGTCGCGACCCCAAATGGGGTCGCCTGAAGATTTTGTGGGGTCGCTTTATTACTGGAATTCTGCACTTGAAATTCCTGAGCTAAAATGTGTAGAGAACATCCTGATTTTGGGATGGAAATAGGGAAATCAGAGATGAAATCGAAGTGAAGACCTTTTTTTTTTTTTAGAGAACACCCTGATTTTCGGAAAAAAATAGGGAAATCAAATATCGATGCTAGGCGAAGACCTTTTTTTAGGGGTCGCGAAAAAATTTGGCCGTGCATAATGGGTCTCGATGAAAAAAGTTTGAAGAACACTGTCCTAGAGAAAGACACTTTACGGAATTTTCCCATACTTGGTGATCTTGGCAAGCATTTTTAAAGTCTAGTCATATCTTTATTAAATTACAAGCGGACAGCAATATCTTGTCATCTCCGGAAGCAGGTCGGGATAATTGCTTGCCCTATGTATTAGCGCCTCCGTCGCTTTCTTGCAAGTCAGGAGAATAAATATGGAGGTAAAAAATGGAAATTAATTTTTCATTATTTTAGTTCAAAGTTTGTGTACTATTTTATAGTTGTTTTTTTTGTGTTCTGCTAATAAATTTTTTCCTCGGTTTAAACAACTTTTGCAGGAGCTAAGGTTGCAATAGACAAAATAGCACAACTTTATTCATCAAACCAATTTTTTTTTAAAGTTTTGATCTTTAAAGAATATGATTACAATAAGTGAAATATAAATTGTGTTAAAATTAGCTCAAGAAAATTAACGTTTTATAAAATTCTTAAGTGTTGTTAAAATTATTGGTGCAATTCGAAATTAAGTAAAATTAACGTCAAAAATTAAAAAGATCGTTTTATACTGTCGATAAAAATAACCATAAGGAAAAATTTTTAACTTGTATTTTCTATATTAAATTGAAATTTGACCGATTTTGTTAATAAATTCATGCATCGCAATTTGATCAATCGAATAAAATTGTCAATGTGACTTTACTGGAAAAAGAGTAATAAATTTCTGATAGAAGACTTTTAACATAAAGAAAAATTGATAATAATACAAACCAGGAATAAATTACGTGACTGATAATTCTTTATGATTTTTGGTATAAAAATGGAAGTACACTTTTATATTATTTTAAAAAATTCTAATCAATTTCAACAGAAAAATAAACATGGTAACATGTTGCGTGCTCTTCTATTACACTTGGTACCTGAAACTTAAATCCAATTCGTATCTCACTAAATTTGAAACAATTTTATTCAACAACTAATTTCTGTAACCCATCTGGCGGCAGAAAGTTTTACAAAACCAAAGATATTACTCTACTTCCAGTGAATAACAGTTAAAAATTTGTTTTGTTCTTTAATTTTTTTAAGCCCAAATTTTATTTTAATCTAAAAAGCCTTTACTTTATTTTAATAGTTTTTAAGCTGTCTTAATGGTCCTATGAGTCTTTAAGCCTCATTCTTTATGGATATATGGATTCATAAATCACAAATTTTTAACCTATTGTCAAACGAGTCCTGAGCAGCGTGGTCAAGTGCTTAGAGAGTGGTAATTGTGATTGAAACGACCGCAGTTCAAAATCTACTTGCGCTAGTAGTATACCAGGGTACTTTTGCTTGGTGTCCGGAGGCGCCCTCGGAGGCGCGGTGACGTCATCATCCCGCTTACGGTTCCGAACCCTAGACTCCATGAGGCAAGATCCAAACCCTATCTTTTTAATGTTTCAAATCAATTTAGTTTCAAATTAATAAATTCGAAAAGAAAAAATAAAATTAATAAATTCTAAAAGAAAAAATAAAATTAATAAGTTCGAAAAGAAAAGATGAATTCTATTGAAAACGATTTTAAGTTCTAGTCAGTTACGACGAAAACGCGTCATTTCCTGTTCTGAATCGTATCGATTTGACCTTAAGTAAACTCTAAGTCCAAAAAGCGATTTAATATATTTTAATCCCAAAGGTAATATTGGTGCATTAATTTTTTAATTTTTGTTAGACCTTTGTTGAATTTTTTCTTGAAAACCTTAATTTTTGTCATACCTAAACTCAATTTTTCTTGACAACCTCGAATTTTAGATACCTTTGTTCAATTTCTCTTTGTCAACCTTGGTTTTTGTTATATCTTTGTTGAAATTATAAAAGTTTTTCTTTAGACAACCTTGATTTTTGTCACACATTTGTTTAATTCTTCAAATATTTTCTTAGTCAACCGTGATTTTTGGATATCTATTTTCAATTTTTTCTTGACAACCTCGATTTTTGTTATACCTAACCTTAATTTTTCTCTAAGCAACCTTAATTTTTGTTATTACTACGCTCAATTTAAAAAGTTTTTCTTGGTAACCTCGATTTTTGTTATACCTTTATTTAATTTTTTTCTAAACAAACTTAATTTTTTTACAACTATCTTCAATTTCTTTCTTGGCAACCTTGATTTTTGTCATACTTATGTTTACTTTCTCAAAAATTTGTCCTAAGAAGCTTGATTTTTAGGCAGCTTTATTTAATTTTAAAACTTTTTCTCTTAGCAACCTTGATTTTTGTTATACCTAACCTCAATTTTTTTCTAACAACCTTGATTTTTGTAATACTTTTGTTTAATTTTTGGCAACTTTGATTGTTGTTGTAGACCATTCATTTTTACTTTCTTGTATTTACAACACCATTCGTTTTTACTTTTTAGTAGACCATTCATTTACTATACGTTTTAAATCAATTTAGCTTCAAAAATTATTTTTAGTATTAGTGATATGCAGCTGTAAGGTCTATTGAAAACGATTTTAAGTTCTAAACAGTTACGACGAAGCGCGTCATTTCCTGTTCTGAACGCTATTGATTTGAGTTTATCATCTTTAAAAAGAACCAATTGTTGCTTACTTTTAATTGATATTGATGCACGTTTAAGCGTTCCCTAGACAATCTTGATTTTTAGATACTTATAGTCAAAAGTTTTTCTAGACAATTTTAGATTTTAGATGAATATCAACTTTAAACATTTTTCTAGGTATACTTAACTTTTATTTGTACGATATTTTTTCTCTGTAACCTTAATTTGTGTTAAACCTTTGTTTGATTTTTTTCTCGACAACCACGATTTTTATTATTCTTTTGTTGAATTTAAAGTTTATCTTGATTTTTAAGTATCTATCTTCAATTTTTTTCTAAACAAATTTGATTTTTGTTGAATTTAAAGTTTATCTTGATTTTTAAGTATCTATCTTCAATTTTTTTCTAAACAAGTTTGATTACACCCTTGTTGAATTTTTGTCAATCACGATTTTTATTATTCTTTTGTTGAGCTTTTATTTAAATTTATTTTGATTTTTAGATACCTATAATTTTTTTTCTAGGCGAGCTTGATTTTTGTTGTACCTTTGTTGAATTTTTGGCAACTTTGATTGTTGTTGTAGACCATTCATTTTTATTTTCTAGTATTTATGACACCATTCATTTTACTTTTTTAGTAGACCATTCATTTACTATACGTTTCAAGTCGATTTAGCTTCAAAAATTATTTTTAGTTTTAATGTTATGCAGCTGTAAGATTTATTGAAAACGGTTTTATTGATTTTTGTATATTTTCACTTTCTAGTGTCACCATTCATTTTTACTTTCTAGTAGATCATTCATTTACTATACATTTCAAAGCAATTTAGCTTCAAATTATTAATAAGTTCGAAAAGAAAAGATGAATTCTATTGAAAACGATTTTAAGTTCTAAACAGTTACGACGTATTTCCTGAATCCGCGTCATTTCCTGAATGGTAGCGTGACCTTATGGTCTTTCAAAAGAATTGTTGCTAGCTCTTAATCTCAAGTTTTATCAACAAAACCCTACCTTTTAAACCAAAGAGATTATGATTTTTTTGTATTTAATAAACGATATTTGTACAATCAATGTTGTGATACATTACGAATAAAGCGAGAAATAGAGCGATCGTTTTCAGTTAGGTTTGACGTAAAATCAGATACAATAGCATGCAAA
This sequence comes from Diplosoma virens, assembly GCA_963680785.1. Taxonomy (NCBI): domain Eukaryota; kingdom Metazoa; phylum Chordata; class Ascidiacea; order Aplousobranchia; family Didemnidae; genus Diplosoma; species Diplosoma virens. The sequence continues at coordinate 161,989 of CAVMFT010000109.1, forward strand.
GGTACGCCACGACAACGAAATAAAATAAAATAGACACAATAATGACCACAAAAACTGGAAAAGTACGCTTGTAAAGTTTTGCGATTGTAAATCCATCCCGATAAGGAGTAGGTATCCATGTAAGAGTCGAGACCAACCAAGGTAGGGGGTAGTCCATAACTATCAAAGTATTCTCCTCGACCGCGTTTGTCGAAATAAACCGCAACCCAATGTTCTCCAGGTTTACTACTCGGGTCCGAGTTGATGACGTAAGCAGACGGAAAAGTAGGTTTTTCCAACTGATCCAAAGCACAGACTTTTTTAAAGATGGTTTTGCTTTTCAAATCCTTCTTGAGCAAGCGTTCGATTTGCAACGTTTTCATGCTGTATAGTCAAAAGCAACGTTTCTGTCTTGATCAATCTCCAGCAGGTTGTCGTGTTCGGCAAACACAATGACCGTAAGAGTACGTGCAGTAGCAATAGCAAAATGAATTTCGATGCGTATGTTGCCATGCTTTATCAATTCAAAACCAACTTCACTGGAATCCATTTGGGGTGTGAGATCAAAAGCAAACAAAGCACAACCGTCTTTGTACTGTTCTCGCGAAATAGCATTTCCTGTGTCACGATAATATTGACCCGTTTGCGTAAACAAACGAACGTAACTTCGAACAAAACGATCGTTGGTGAAATCTGGTTGCAGTGGTTTGGAAGGGATTTGAACTCCGTCACGGTAAATCGTCATGAAATTGATGCTGTTGTGTTTGAAATTAAAAGGAGATTTGGTGATGACACCGTTGTAAGCGTCATTGTCCACTACACCGACCACCATTCGTGTGGGCAATTGTCCCAAAAATAAATTTTCTTTGGTGATACTTCGATTCCCGGTTGGCACAGTAAAGCTCTTGACTTCCACACGTCGAAGCGGGTATTTTGCAGTGCCGTGTTGCAAGGCTTTGACATGAGCAAGCTGTACGGCGGGATTGGGTTTTACTTTGCGAACAAACAAGGTCACTTCTTTCAAAGACACTTTGTTATCTGCTTGGTTTGCGTTTCCATGCAAGCAAAAAAGATCGTTGGAACGAATCAATCGCAAACGTACTTCGACACCATTCAACAAATATCGATTTTGAAAAAACAAATCAAGATGCAATTTCCCCATCATATCCATTTCTTTGCTTTCTGCAGCCAAAGCTTTTCGTTTGGTATAACCTAGGTTGGTAGCCCCACGAGTATCGAAATGTTCTGACGTGTTGCGGTGCCACAACAGAGCAGAAAGTTGGGAATTTTTTGCATCTTGTCCAAAACTAAGCAAGTTTTCAATATAAGCTCGATAAGGGTAATTGTTGTTGGATTGTGTCACAAGCGAACCGTTCAAATAAACATCCACTTGTGTCCATAGTGTATGTAAAAAATTACATTCAGGTGCAATTTCCACATTCTTTGCCAAATCAGCTCCGGCTGCACTAGTTACGCTTGCACGCACATAAAGAAAGCTATTGGCAAGATCAATGTAGTTGGAGTTTTCAGCACTAATCGTAAATTCAATAGGACCTGTGGAGGTCAATACAGATACAGGATGGTATTCGGTGAAACTTCCTTCCTCCAAACTAGTTTGACTTGGTGGCACCGAAAACAAATCCAGTTGAGAGGTGGTGGATTCTGCCGAACTGGGGTGTACTAACGTTGCCATGGTTTACGAGAAAATGTCGTGATGTCTCTTGCGTTTCTTCTTTTGTACTTTTCTCGGTGCTGCTTTTCGCTTTCCTACTTGTTGTTGAGCTGCTTTTCGCTTTCCTACTTGTTGTTTAGCTACTTGTAAGAGATTGGAACCAGCAGCTCTTGCTTGATCGATGGCAGCTTGTTTGGCGTTTTTACCGTGTAAGACATCGGAAGCAAACTCGACACCGCTTTGTAAAACTTGTTTTCCCAGGGTTTTGGCACTTTTTTTGACCAAAGGAAGAACACTTTTGGCAATGGAGCTAAACAGATTACCTAGTCCATAACCTTGTTGCACTCGTGCCCCCGCAAAATAAGGCATTCCATGACCGACTTGAGACAAATAATAGTTTTCGTAAGCCTTTGCGTCACAACAATATTTGACACGCATGTTTCTGCTACCGTTGATTTCTTAGAATAACCCCATTTTCCTTTGTATCTGTTTTTTATAACGAATTTAGCTTTTTGGGTCGTAAATGCAAAGTCACAATCACTTTTCCCTTGCGAAAACGAATTCGTTTTCCTTGATCGTCACGAAGCGAGATGTGAATGTCACTAAGATTTTTCTTCAAGACAGGATGGTATTGTATTTTGTCGTATCTTTTGGAGACATAAGCACCCGGCTTCCCTGTTAAGCAAGCAAGGGTGCGAGCGTGTGACCAACCGTTCTGTGTTCAATAACATCGCAATAGTCATAGATGGCGTTCACGGTGTCTACGTTGGCAACGCTTGCCGAAGTGTACTCTCCGATTTCCCGATACCAAACCTTTCGAAAACCCAAAATAGAAGCCAACTCATTCGAAAGCGTCACCACCACATCTGGTTGTGCGGTACCATTACGGTCGGTCGTAGGTGCTCCTTTTTTGTGTTGGATGGACATGGTGGTTAGTTGTGTTTGAGGATTGTAAGTGAGATCAAAGAGAAAGTCGATTGGTTGCGTCAACACTCCTTCGCTGACCAACGTTTTGTTTCTATTTTGAAACTCTCGTCTCATTTCTTGAAGTATCTGACGCACGATATATTGAGGTTGTTGATAATAACCTGCTGGAAGCACTGCTACAAATTCCAAAGCACCGCGTTGGTAGAAAATGTAAAATTGGTTGGTGTCAATGTTGTACCAAGTGTTGGGGTACAGAATCTCGGACAAACCCAACTCCCACGATCCAGACAAATTGATTTCTTTCGGCAAGTGAACCATGTAATCCGAAAGTTTGTTTTCAGGATAAATGTCCATGGACGAGTTACTGGGGAGCGTGAGGAACATTTTTGCTGAGAAAGGGTGACGGGAGCAAATAACCTACAGAGCTACTAAGCAGACTAATCCAGAGTTCTTTGTTGTCGTTGCTTTGTGATAAATTATACAAACTGATGGAAACCACAATGTAAATCACCAAAACTTGTGCACCAAACAAAACGATGTCAAAGGTTATTTTCATACAATATCTTTTTCTGACACCCAAGAATTAAAAGAAGCAGGATATCCAAACCACTTTACTAAAAACTCAACACCCTTCTTGCGCTTGCGTTGTTGGAGAATACGCTCGATTCGAAACACGTCATCCTTTTTATAGATTTTTTGCAAATCTTCTTCGTAAAAAGTTCCCTCCAACCACTCGTCTTGTAAATCTTTGATCTTGTAATAGGGAGGATTGTCTCGAAACACTTGAGCAACTTGAAACAACTCATCCGTCCAACCGGGTAAGTAACCTTTGCGGAACCGCATTCGAGTCATGGACAGTCTGACTTGATCACCTACTTTCAATTTTGGTTTTCTTAACTCGGGGTCGGCATAGAGTGTGAGCCAAACCGTTTCTTGGTTTTCAGAGTTGACTGAATTAGGAGCACGTCGAATGGATCGGTGATAGGTGTTGTTGTAAGATTCAACCAGAGCAGGCAGCACTTCCACATATCTTCGGCTGTTGGTGTAGGTAAAATAACGCCATAGTTTCTCCTTTAAAGTGCGTATAAATCGTTCAGCAATGGATGCTTTGATGTCAAAATTTTGAGTGTAAAAGTGCTCCACGTGATGTTGTTTTAACCAGGTTTGAAAGGGTCGATTCAAAAACTCACGTCCCATATCCGTCTGGAATTTTTGAAACTTGCCAATTTCAGACATCAACTGCTCAAAAGCCTGGATCATGTCCGAGCTGGTTTTGAAAAACTTGAAAACTTTTTGAAAACACGTCAATAACCACCAAAATGTATTTATAATGATCGTTGTAAGACTTGAGCAAAGAAAAATCAATGAGATCGGCTTGCATTTGAAAGTTGGCGCCAGGTACAATTGTTTTTCTGCGCTTGAAATTTTTTCGTACGGGTTTGTGAAGCGTATAAGTGTCTTGTGATTGCAACCATTGTTGGGTTGCTTTTGGAAAACGATGTGCTCCCGAGAAAGAAGCTTCTTTTTTAGGATTGTAATAATTTAAACGCTCTCCCATAACATCGATTCAAACTCGCGTGCACCGGGTAAAGTAGGGTCTCGTTTCTTTAGGTTGGATTGAAACAAATCGTCGATATGAGATCCAGGTACCACTCGATCGTCTAGAAGCATTTGACCGTCTTCGTTCCAATTTAAATTCTTTTTGCTAGTGGCGGCTTTGAATAGTTTTTCGCTTTGGTTCGTTTTTTAAAACGCTTTAGCACTGCACTTTCAGACAAGGGTTTTTTCACTGGTGTTTTCGGTTGAAACTTTTTCAGAAATAACTTTGATTTTTGCAACGCCTCATTATATAGAGTTACTTTCTCGCTGTCGGGTCGGTTGGAAGTTAAGATTTCTTGCATTTTAGCATCCAGTTCAGAAAGTACTTTTTTATCCGTGACTTGATGTTTGTTTTTGAGTTTTTCGTACACTTCAGGTTCCAACGCGATTAATTTTCTCATTTTATAAGAGTACCCAACACACCACTAATGACTGGAGCGAGTGCAGACAACAAGATGGGTAAAAATCCACCTTTTTGTATAATTCTTTGTTTTGTTTTTAACGCTACCTTACGATCAGCCAACTTTCGAAGTTTGGTCTTGTGCGGTTTTAATTTCTGCTTGTAATGACGCGATATGTTGACGTTTCCTTGCAGCACGTTGTGAGCGCAATCACAAAGACAACGTATTAACTCGGACGACGCTTTGTCTAGAATACGCTTTTGCAAAGGTGCAGGGGCTTTTTGTAGCAAACGCAAGGTGGGTCCGTTTTTTCGCAAGCGGTTCATTGATAAAGATAATGCGTGTCTTCTGGAAAAATCCCTGAACGCAGACGTTGGTTATCGTGTGTTTCGCAGCGTAAGTCAATCACCAAATAACCTCGTTCGAAAGATACAGCGTTTTTATATGCTTCCAGTGCGTTTTTATAGGTTTTGGGGTAGATCTGTCGTAAAAATTGTGCAATTTGGTTTACGTCCCTACAACTTTTAAAGAGTACCATAATTTGTGCGTTGAGACTTATTTCACGCAAACCTTTATGAAACAAATTTTTTACGGTCATGAGAACACTGAAATGAAAGTGATGGGAGTAGACGCTATAGATTTTGGATAAAAATTCAGAATTGGCAAACATCAAATCGTCTAGTACTAAAAAGGCATCTCGACTTTCTTTTAGATCTTCAAGACTCGGCATGTTTCAAGTTTTTAACGATCAAACATTGCTTGCCATACCTCGTGAACAACTTGTTTGATTTCAGGGCAGAGTTGTTTAAGACTGTCTAAGGACCCAATAAGACTTTCCAACTCCGGAAGGTCAAAAACTAGTTGGATTTTGAAATCGCAAAGACATTACGCTAGCTGGTCGTGGAACAAAATGAAAGCAAACATTGTAACATAGCCCTTTTGTAATGAATGCACAAACTTCGATAGTTAAATACATTGACAGAAAAAACATGGATGAAAACACAAACTTCGATGGTTGAAAAAATTCACAAAAAACACACAAAATTCACAAAAAATACACAAACTTCAATAGTTGAAAAAACACAGAAAAACATGGGTGAAAACACAAACTTCGATAATTAAATACATGGAGGAAAAATTCACGGAAAAAAACCCACGGTGCGTGAGGACTTTTTGCTAACTAAAAATTTGGAAAATTTTTTACAAATCTAACGGCTCGGTGTGAACCCCGTCACTCAACACTTTCCTCTTGGGATAAAAATTACTTAAACCTTTTTTCTTTTGTACATAACTAAAAATTTGATGATTTTTGCTTCGAAAGCCACGGTTTTCTACAAGAAGCGGTTTGTTGGTCTCTAAAACATTCAAATATTCATCAAAGGTGAGAGGGTTTTGGGCAATAGACACCCCTTTACAAACTTGTTTGTTCGTTTCTCCTTGGCAAAAATAAGATTTGGAAGCAAGGCAAACTTGGTTTTTTCCTTCATATTCCACCTTCATTTTACCTAACGTTCTTTTGTCGAAGGCTTCAAAGGAAGAGCAACAAGGTTGCGCGTCCCACGCTTTGTTTTCAATTTTACATTGGATGAAGGCTTCCTCGTGGTTAGGGCACACTTCGGAGGTCAACCATTTTAACTTGTCACGAAAATAATTGGGTTTTAAATGCGAAGGAACGCAGTCATCTAGATTTTCTCTACTAATGCTAAAATAAATGGAGTCTGTATCAGTTTCTAACAACTCAAAATGACGATCTGGAATATATTTTTTGAGAAACAAATAAAAAAATTTTAACATGTGGAGTTTGGAATTTAAATAGACGTTGAGACCAATTTGGATTGGAAGATCATTAACAATTTTATTTTTTAAACTTTTCACTTCATAAACATTCTTTTTAATTTCATCTAAATGAACAAAACGAGGATCGTTGATAGTTTTGTTGACTGTTTCCTCGGAATGGTATGTAATGTTCCTATGCTTTTCTTTATTTAATAAACTAGCGGAATAGAGAGAATTCCCAGTTAGTTTATTGGTAAGAGCTATCACCGCTTTGGATTTATCTGTGTCGGCCAATCTTCTGGAATTTACAATTTCTTGTGCCAGAGGAGCAAAACATTTTTGTGGAAAAAATTCGATAAATTCATAAATTTTGGTAATTTTTAATCCCATTTCTAGATAAAATTTGGCCATTTCCGAGTTAATTAAAAATTTTTCTGCAAAGTAACTACTGATTAAATATTTTTGTTCTTTTTTTAAAAGGTTATGCTCCTCTGCCACGTTTTGCATATAGTCACCAATGTCTTTTCGAGAAATAAAACTGTTCTTTATGATTAAAGGGAAATCTTTAAATTTTTCTTTTAATTCGTTGGGAGTGTGAATGTCAACGATAAGAAAACCGTACAAGCTCTCGTTTCGAATGCCTTCTATTATTTTTTCAAAAGTTAGTTTTCGTTTGGGTGTTATCGATTTTAGTGTTTTTAGAAAACGAGAAACTTCTGGTTGTTTTCTTATCTTCAACCACTCACACTCCCTCATCTCCACCACGCGAAACCCTTCTTCTTCCAACTTTTTTCTGTTGTCTGCTGTTTCTTTCCGAATATCTTCATGAGGAATGTTTTTCAGGGGGTGTGTCTCTTCCAAACTTCCGTCAGAGTTTCTTTGGTATTGCATCGATCACAAGAATGGAAGAAACAACCAAGAAATTGATATGCGGTGTTTTGTTGCTCAGAATAACCGTCCACTGGCAAACTATACTTGCTGACTCTTCTTTCCCCCATATTGAAACGTGTTTGCAAAAATGTGTTTTCTTTGTAAGCTACATAACTTAACCATTGATAAGATTGGAAACCAAATTTGGAGCAGGGGTCAGGCCGAAAATCTTCTTCTTCCTTGTAACGACAAAAATAGCCAGTAGGGTTATTCTGAGCAATAGCGTAAAGGTAAAGAGAATTGGCGTCCAAACCAAGCACCTTTTTGACGGTTTCAGGATTATCTATTTCGTGGGAGCGGATTTTGGTTTCTCCCGAAATTGCAAGGCGGCAGAAAATCAAACTTAACCCACCTGTCAATTGAGATCGAAGGGTTTTGTACAAATCCCCATGCCGCTTGGGAAACAAACAAAAGAAAACATTTTTTTCGATTTTTTTCATCATCTGTAGTTTGGCCACTCCGCTAACTGAAAAAGAGGTTTTAAATATATCCAAACCTTGTTCAAGATAAGGTCGGAGCAAGTTTTGAACGGCTTGAACAAACGGGACGCAATCCAGAATATTATAGTAAATGAGCATCTCACGTAGGGAGCTCCATCCATTTTCCGCCCAAGTTTTTACCACCAGATTGTATTCTTCTTGGGTGATGTTCGATTTGGAAAGAGAAGAATAAAAAACGTTGTGTACGGGTAACCCACTATTTAATTTATCGAGATCAGTCACAAATTCGTACGGAAAATAAAATTTTCTGAGCTCTGCCCCATAAGCAGCCAAAAATTTGCGGTAACTAAAACCGGGGGCTAAAAAATTTTTGATGTCTAAAAACCTTAATTTGGATGTTTTTAAACAAAGATAACTGTTAGTTCTTTTTATAACAAATTGGATGTCTTTTAAAAGAATTTGAATTAATGTTGGTTTAATAAGGTTTAAATCATAGGAAGCCGAATTGAAACCGAGCACAACCAATTCCTTACAATAACAGTTAAAGTCGTTTAAAATTTTTTCTTTTCTGACATTTTCACTCCTTTCCAACTGCTCAAACACGTAATTGAATTTTTCTAAAAGAAATTTATAAGAAACTTCTGACAGGGTCTCCAAGTAATCGACTAACTTTTGTACCAACTCTTCTTCACTGCCCTCCGTGACAAAACAAACACCCGATTCGTAGCCAGGGATGTTGCTCGCTACTGCAACGCTCAAAGGGATGTGACAAGCATCCAAAGTTAACATGGAACTATTAGAAATTTGTTTTTTGGAAAAATAGGCTTCGAAATCATAACACGCAAAGAAAGGAAAATAACGATCACAGTGAGGCACAACAATCCCTATTTCCTCCAATTTCTCAAAAATAGTGGCAGGATTTTTGTGAATGCTACCAGGAAAAACCTCATGCACCGTGGTAGTACAACTTTTGGTATGACGATTGTAATGTTTGACATTAGTCCACAACTTATCACAGTGCACACATTGGTACACACCGCAATAGTGTTCGAAATCTACAATGACACTTAGATGATTTTCGTAAACATTCAATCGCATTGTCTCCTTGTAGAACTCGCGGCTCCGTTGAACCAGTTTGGCAACCTTACCGTCGAGCTCATATGCAATGAGATTCAGTTCAAAAAAATCCTCTAAGTGGACAAAATCAAAAAGTTGAACGCCTGCAAAATCTGCAGGCGCCACGTCAAAACGAGTACAGTATGCACGAAATAGATTTTTGGTAGGTTGTTCGCACCAGTGAGGGTTGGCACCTCGGTGCACTGCCAAACAACGAAAAAAACATAAGTGATCCTCAGCATTCACATTTCTTAAACCATGGTTATTTTTTATGTAATCGGGAAGAAAAATTGGGGCACCAAGAGGGGCATCTTTTATGTGATTGATATAAAAGGTGATGTTGGGGATGTCTACCACTTTCCATTTGCTATCAGGGCGGTTAATTTTTTCAAAAAAAGATTCTTCAGATAGTGTATTCAAAAACTCGATTAATTCTTGGCGGTTGCTAATTAAACGTGCAGTTTCCATCATCACACTGTTGTTGAACGATGAGTGGTAGTATCGTAATTCATTATCATGAATATTTTTTAGAATATAGCCAAAACTGTAATTAATTTTAAAACGGTGGAATTGTAGTTGTAGAATTTGATGAATAATTTTTCGAATTAACACTGTTAAATTTTGATTGTAACAAAAATTAAAAATGGATTGCACTTTGCCTTTTTTGTAAAAAGTCCGGATACTTGTCCAATGTTTTTTCATGAGGGTGTTGATCTCATCTTCCACTTCTAAAAAAAAAACGACATTAATTTCAAATCAAACTCTTTTATACAAAAAACGTACCATTGCTAGTTGGTACAGGTTTCCTTTTCGGGGGTTCTTCCATGATTTCTGCAAAATAAAAATTTATAGTATCTCAAAATCAAACTGTGAAAATAGACTTACCGTGTGAAACCGAATTTTTAGCCGGAATTTTTGATGAGTTTTCCGGCGAGACACTAGTTTGTGACCGATCTAACAAAAACCAACATTAGCTGTAAAATAAAAATTTTTTATCCAAACGTACCATTTGAGTTTAGCTCTCCGACTTCAAGTAAACTTTTAGCAGAATTCTGGGGTTCTACAACAAAAACAAAAATTATTTTAAAAATTAACTCACTTTCCATAAAACTTACCATTGGTGTTCTGAGAATCAATTTTCGCCTTTTTGGTTGGGGGTGCGCTATCTAAGAGAAACGATTGTGTTCATTCCAAATTAAACCGTTGAAATAAATAAACTTACCGTTGTTGACTGCAACAGAGTTTTTCATTGGGGGTGCTTTCTTGCTGAAACAACGATGGTTGTTCAACAAGTTCAAAGTTTCAAATTGTTTGTTGCAATGACTGCACTTGCAGCATACTTTTTCGTGTTTTTTCAAGTTATCAGCTCTAGTAAAAGTTTTGTTGCATTTGTCACAGCAAACTCCAGTTGATTTCCCGTGAACGGTTTTCTTGTGACGGCGCATATCACGCTCTCTTGTAAAAGTACTCTCGCAAATATTGCACTTGAACATCTTGAATAGCTCTTCTTTCTTCAACGACTTTAAAGTAGAATGAATAGTTCATCTGAACCACCTGTTTATATACCTGTGGAAAGTTATTGCGCAACCTCTGTGCTATTTTTAGTAATGTTCTGTTAATACCCTAGGGAAATCCCCCATGGAAAATCCCCATGGGAAAACTGAGTATTGCGCAACACCTCTGTGCTATTTTTAGCAATAGATTGCACCAGTATTGCGCAATCTTCTTCTAGGGAAAACATTTGGTGAGTTCTGCAACTCTCTGTAGAGATATGTTTTTTCTTTTGATGAAATCTTGAAACAGACATTGAATTCGCTTTACACTTGGTGATGAACATATTGAATAACAGTTAGCAACAATTCTTTTAAAAGATAGTAAGGTCATGCTACCATTCAGGAAATGACGCGGATTCAGGAAATACGTCGTAACTGTTTAGAACTTAAAATCGTTTTCAATAGAATTCATCTTTTCTTTTCGAACTTATTAATAATTTGAAGCTAAATTGCTTTGAAATGTATAGTAAATGAATGATCTACTAGAAAGTAAAAATGAATGGTGACACTAGAAAGTGAAAATATACAAAAATCAATAAAACCGTTTTCAATAAATCTTACAGCTGCATAACATTAAAACTAAAAATAATTTTTGAAGCTAAATCGACTTGAAACGTATAGTAAATGAATGGTCTACTAAAAAAGTAAAATGAATGGTGTCATAAATACTAGAAAATAAAAATGAATGGTCTACAACAACAATCAAAGTTGCCAAAAATTCAACAAAGGTACAACAAAAATCAAGCTCGCCTAGAAAAAAAATTATAGGTATCTAAAAATCAAAATAAATTTAAATAAAAGCTCAACAAAAGAATAATAAAAATCGTGATTGACAAAAATTCAACAAGGGTGTAATCAAACTTGTTTAGAAAAAAATTGAAGATAGATACTTAAAAATCAAGATAAACTTTAAATTCAACAAAAATCAAATTTGTTTAGAAAAAAATTGAAGATAGATACTTAAAAATCAAGATAAACTTTAAATTCAACAAAAGAATAATAAAAATCGTGGTTGTCGAGAAAAAAATCAAACAAAGGTTTAACACAAATTAAGGTTACAGAGAAAAAATATCGTACAAATAAAAGTTAAGTATACCTAGAAAAATGTTTAAAGTTGATATTCATCTAAAATCTAAAATTGTCTAGAAAAACTTTTGACTATAAGTATCTAAAAATCAAGATTGTCTAGGGAACGCTTAAACGTGCATCAATATCAATTAAAAGTAAGCAACAATTGGTTCTTTTTAAAGATGATAAACTCAAATCAATAGCGTTCAGAACAGGAAATGACGCGCTTCGTCGTAACTGTTTAGAACTTAAAATCGTTTTCAATAGACCTTACAGCTGCATATCACTAATACTAAAAATAATTTTTGAAGCTAAATTGATTTAAAACGTATAGTAAATGAATGGTCTACTAAAAAGTAAAAACGAATGGTGTTGTAAATACAAGAAAGTAAAAATGAATGGTCTACAACAACAATCAAAGTTGCCAAAAATTAAACAAAAGTATTACAAAAATCAAGGTTGTTAGAAAAAAATTGAGGTTAGGTATAACAAAAATCAAGGTTGCTAAGAGAAAAAGTTTTAAAATTAAATAAAGCTGCCTAAAAATCAAGCTTCTTAGGACAAATTTTTGAGAAAGTGAACATAAGTATGACAAAAATCAAGGTTGCCAAGAAAGAAATTGAAGATAGTTGTAAAAAAATTAAGTTTGTTTAGAAAAAAATTAAATAAAGGTATAACAAAAATCGAGGTTACCAAGAAAAACTTTTTAAATTGAGCGTAGTAATAACAAAAATTAAGGTTGCTTAGAGAAAAATTAAGGTTAGGTATAACAAAAATCGAGGTTGTCAAGAAAAAATTGAAAATAGATATCCAAAAATCACGGTTGACTAAGAAAATATTTGAAGAATTAAACAAATGTGTGACAAAAATCAAGGTTGTCTAAAGAAAAACTTTTATAATTTCAACAAAGATATAACAAAAACCAAGGTTGACAAAGAGAAATTGAACAAAGGTATCTAAAATTCGAGGTTGTCAAGAAAAATTGAGTTTAGGTATGACAAAAATTAAGGTTTTCAAGAAAAAATTCAACAAAGGTCTAACAAAAATTAAAAAATTAATGCACCAATATTACCTTTGGGATTAAAATATATTAAATCGCTTTTTGGACTTAGAGTTTACTTAAGGTCAAATCGATACGATTCAGAACAGGAAATGACGCGTTTTCGTCGTAACTGACTAGAACTTAAAATCGTTTTCAATAGAATTCATCTTTTCTTTTCGAACTTATTAATTTTATTTTTTCTTTTAGAATTTATTAATTTTATTTTTTCTTTTCGAATTTATTAATTTGAAACTAAATTGATTTGAAACATTAAAAAGATAGGGTTTGGATCTTGCCTCATGGAGTCTAGGGTTCGGAACCGTAAGCGGGATGATGACGTCACCGCGCCTCCGAGGGCGCCTCCGGACACCAAGCAAAAGTACCCTGGTATACTACTTGCGCTAACCCAATATTTTGCCTCCTCCGAAACCGGATTGGATAGTTGCATGGATAAATATAAAGATAAACAAAAAAACGTTTCAACTCAGAGAGCCACCAGCTCTTTACTTTTATAAATAATTGCGGGCCATAATTAATAAATATATAGATATGTTGTTCAAATTATTGCATACATAAATTTCATTACAACAATAACTTTTTTGCTTCATTTGGGAAACAAATACGTAGGATCAAAGTAATGACTTTTTTCGGGAAAGAGGTTCGAACCAAGTTAACTAGGAGGATACTCCGAAATAATGAACAAAATATGTACCTTAGTATCTTGTAAAATATCTGTATCTGATGTTTTGGAATCAGTACTCGCCATGACGTCGGAAGTTACCTCAGCAGCGGGACAACAAAAAAAATTTTTTGCGTAATGCGAAATGGTGGTGACGAAACTTGAGTGATTTGTCTAGTTTTACTTCAAGATAAATCGGAACTAAACACAATTGTAAATGTTGATTATTATAAACTTTTAGCTTACATTTTTTCTTAATCTGACTTTTGTGGAAAACAGATTATGCATGTTGATGTTAGAAAAGTCGTGATTGATTTTGGAGGAACATTGTTTCTCTGACACCCGAGATTATTTTGCTTACTGTCGCAGTTAGAGTGAAATTTTTGTTACAAACTAGTTTTATAATCATTCGAACCATGTATTTATCCAGCAGAAACCTCAGGAACTTGCAGTTAAAGTCAAGTTTGTATGAAATAACAGTGTCATATGCAGCTGTCAGATTGACAAATAGCACTGGCCTTCTTCTTAGTCTCGGAAAAATTGTCTATGATTTGTATAAACAGAACGCCTTGATTCACGGTTGACTTTTTGCATCAAAACTATCAATTGGCTTGTTGTGGACGTAGATAAGCGTCTCAAATTTTTCCCAGAGGATGTAAAGTTGATAAATTTGTCAATAACTTTTTTGGGTCTTCAGCAGTCTTCTTTGTCTTTTGAAATCGTAACTACAAGCGCTCTTTCGTAGATTTTCGAAATTGAAGTTGACGCACTCACAAAAAGAGAAAGTTATGTGATCAAAAATTCAAAGCAGCTCTAACATGGATTATAAGCTCTATGCACATAAAATTAGGGCCCGGAGCTTTATCTGGTTTTACGTGGAAAAATTCTTGTAAACAGCCCAGGTCATCCGTAACTAAGATATCTAAGTTAATTTTATTCAATGGTTTCCAATTAGTGAGTCATTTTAAAACTACAAAGACATCAGAATGTAATAGGATAATCATATTAGACCAGGAGTCATAACAAATTTTTTTAAGTGACATTTTGAGTTCAAACATAAAATTTATTACAAAAGGCAAACAAAGACCAAAAATGGTCTTTACGTTTACATAAAAAGTTATTTTCGAATTTCCAGAGTGGAGCTTTTATGGTCTTTATTTAACTTTCGAAATAAATTTGTCTAACAGTTTATAATAAGTAAGGACCGTTTTTTTAAACTTCGGCAAGAAAAAATTTTTGAAGGAATGAAGTCAGACTTAGAACCGTCATGAATTTATACAAGTTGAAAACCCCTGTTTTATTGAAATTTAATCGTATCAAACATCTTGTTTTTATTCTATGTTTTCTGTTTGCCAAACCGACATCGAAAAGCTATAAATTTTTTTACAAAGCTTTTTCCAACAAGTAAACTTATACATAAAAAATACGTCGGATTTTTTATTGTAAGAAAAATTTTCAACATAAAAACGGCCTGTTACTTCAAATGCAACGTGAAATGCAATTATATAAAGTACGTTCTTGTTTAATTTTCTGAAGGCATCAGCATAAGACCTAAAATGTGAACTAGTTAATTTATTTATTTTTTCGACGAATGAATAGTTATAAAAAAATTTAATAAAATGCTTAGTGTAAAGATTGAGTTTTGTCCGCTTGATTGGTATTCAAGCAGTCCAACAACAATTGTTTTATACAGCAGAATACACCAGAATATAATGTATATTTGTAAAGTGTTTCCAAGCAATTGGCAAAAGCTTAAAAAAAGAAAATGCAATTTACATAAAATAAGTTTTGCATCGCCTGAGGCATATCGACGTCGGCAAAGGATGTAATTCGCTTCGTTGCGCAAAACCAATTCTTGGTAAAATTCATGTCATTTAATAAAAGGGTGAAATTGAAATTTAAAATAATACCATCTTATTCAGCAATTCAAATTACGAAAGGTCAAGAAATTCTCGAATTTTATCTAAAAAAATGAAGTAATTACAAACGTTTCTGCAAAGGCCGGGCTTCAGAAGCTGTAGTTACTGTATTGAAATTTTTCTGTTAAACTATCAATATATTGTTCAATTACTTCGAAGTTGTTTTGAAGCAAGCAGTAACAAAATGTTCCATTCAAATTCGCTTTTTTTGTTGAAATAAAAAGTTTTATCGGTTTGTCTTGCTTGATTAGTCATCAATGACCTTCTTCTGTATAATTATGAAGCGTGGACCACAATTCAAACAAAAAGGCAACTTATTTTTTAAAAAAGCGTACAATTTAAAAAAAATTACACTGAAAACAGTTGCGATGCCATTCCGTATTGCGACCTTTTTCAGCAAAACCTTGGTAATTACTTAAAAAAAATTGTCATCATCTCCAGTCGAGACAATGATCCCTACATTGTTCTAAATTTAAGGTGCAGATAAAAACCGAAATAAAAGCCTTTATCAATCTGACATTTTGGTCAAATTTCCAAATACTTCTGTATCTTCCCACATGTACCTTTCCTTTTTGAAAAAATAGGGGAGTGCAATGTAAAAGAGTCGAAAGGGTAGGAGGACCCCTATCTTTTCAATCTTCCTTGATTCCTGCGCCTCTGTACATACTAATGACCAGAATGAGAATTAAGACAAAAATTAACATGACCTATTCCTACACTCGAAAAATTGAGATCAAAAAATTAAATTTGCAAAAATTTTGTGAGTTGAAGGAAAAATTTAGTAATTAAAATCTATCAAGTTTCCAGCACTGACGTAAATATTAAAGCGCTTAGGCCTACAAAACCATAGTTAAAGCTTTAAGCCTTTAAGGCCTGAGGAGATAAATATGTCGTGTCAGAAAAAACACGTTATTACGTGTCAAATATGACAAAATTTCAATATCCAAGTGAAATAGGACGATTCTATTTATTTATGAATTTAGATTATATTTATTCTATTTATTTATTCCATTTATTTATTTATCAATTTATCAATCAATATATCAATTTAGAAAAAACTTTTTTTGGCAGCTCTGATGAAAGATTGTTTTTTTTTTAAATTTTTTTGTTAACAACGTAACTCATTTTACACTTTCGCGCAATTGATGGGAAGGTCATATTTAAGCTAAAATTTATACAACTTCTTCAAAAGGTAAGCATTTTATTTTATTTTTATTACGTAGATTGTTGTATTTTCTTGCATGGAAAACCAATTACTTTGTTAATTGTCAAATATAAATAATTTAACACGTAATTTACCTAAGGAGACGAATTCGTTCAGCTGAGCCCACGGCATGATAAAACAACTTCTTTTTTTAATTTATGGTAAATTATTTATAAGTAAAGTTTAAAACGTTTTCGGTTCTTTTATGCAAAAAAGTTATGAAGAGTTATTGAAATACTAAATGTGTTATTTTAATTTTTAAATTAATAAAATTATGTTTCCAAATAGCAAATTAAAAATATTAATAAACATATTTTAAAATAGCTTTTAACAACAAATGCTTCATTTAAAGCTCTTTTGTTAATTAAGTAGCCTTAAAAAAGGCTGTTTTGAAAACCCGAACGTTTTCGTCTAGCTCTCTTCAGGAGGTTTCGCTAGAATGAATTGCAGAACTGAATGTAGTATTTCAAAAGTTATAAAGCTGATTTTGATTGGCTAAAAATTAAGGTTAATGTAGTTATCATAATAATTGAAAAGTATTAATAAATAAAACCACGTTTCGTCAGCGTAAGAAATTTTTTGGCAAAAAAAGGAACAAAATTATGCAAGCTTTGTATTAAAATTTGGAACTAAAAAAGAAAATTTTTAAATTATGCTAACAATTTATGTTTGTAAACAAACTCTTTCTGTCTACACAAATTAGGTTTTCGAAGAGTGATGAAAATTGATTCTAAGACTGATAAGTGGAAATCGGATCGTGCTTTAGAGAGAATAAAAAATTGATTGTCCTTATAGTGAGATGCACATTTTTGGTTATGTAACAAATGGTTTCCAATCGCTGAATCACAGTGCGGTATTGAATTAGCTAGTTTACCTGGACGTTCTGTTTGTTTACGTTCTTTACTGGTTCTATTCCGAATAGACTTCGGCACATGCTGGCGGATTCTGTCCTGCAAACGTTGAGACGTTCGACCCACGTACCGACTATCACAGTGGCACACGTATTCGTATACGACGTTACTTTGTTGAAAAGTGGGAAGAACGTCTTTATGTATAGCAGGTAAAATTCGTCTGGTGGAAAAGACCACTCGTGGTTGGACCGCTCCAAAACAATTATTAATAGATAATTTTATTTTTCTTTCAAATTTCAGGGAATTTTCGCCAATCCAAGGTAGTTTTACATAGACAGGACATTTTTTGGGGCCTTCTTTAGTGTTTTGTTGGAAACGTAAAAGTTTTTTAGAAATTCTCGAATCAATAAGGAATTCTGGATAACCATTTTGTACAAGAATAGAGCGAATATTATCTAGTTCATGTTTTAATGTGGATTTAGAGCAGATTTTTAAGGCTCGATGTGTTAAAGTATCAATGAGATTTGTTTTACGTTGTTTTGGTCCAAAGGAATTCCAGTGAATATATTGACCTGTGAAAGTGGGCTTTCGATAGACTGAAGTGATGAATTTATTGTCAGATTTCGTAACAAGTACATCCAAAAAAGGCAGAGAATTATTGGTTTCAATTTCATTGGTAAATTTTAAGGAGGGGTGAAGCGAGTTAAGACAATTTAAAAATTTTTGGAATTCAGTTTCTTTGTGAAAAAGGGAAAAAGTGTCATCAACATACCGACAGTATACGGTAGGTTTTGAAATTTCATTGAAAAGTTTTGATTCATAATAGCCAACGAATATATTTGCTAGAGCGGGACCAAGGGGACTACCCATAGCAACTCCATCAATTTGCCTGTACATAATGTTGTTAAAGCTAAATTCAACAGAAGTGGTTGCAGTTTTCATCAGTTCAATAAAAACATGTTTAGGAATTACTGGAGCAGGGAGGTGACCGTCGTAAAGTGTTTTAGTACAAATTTCAATGGTTTCTGCTAAAGGTACGTTAGTAAATAAGCTACAAATATCAAATGAACAAAGAATTGAATCATTAGAATTTACTTTGAGTTGTTGTATCATTTCAGCGAAAAAAAAGGAATCATTAATACAATTAGTTGGTTAATTAACAAAAGAAATTAACAAAAGAAAAGTTGTATCATTTCAGCGAAAGAAAAGGAATCATTAATACAATTAGTTCATTTAAGGCTACTTAATTAACAAAAGAGCTTTAAATGAAGCATTTGTTGTTAAAAGCTATTTTAAAATTTTGTACCAACAAAAAACTTTTTAAACATATTTTAGTAAAATTTATATGCAATTTGATTTTCAATGCAAAAAAATTCAACAATGTAATCAATAGAAATAAATAAAAAGCCTATTTTTTGACGAATTCATATAAATTTTAAAGGTATGAATTGCTCAGTCGCAAAGATCAGGTAAATTATTTTCGCATCATATGTTTTATAACCATCGCCAATTGACAACTTGCGCATAATCACTGAAATCCTGTGTCCCACTCCATCGGACCACTTACCCATATTCTCGGGCATTGAGACAGCTGAGCTTCGCCAACTAAGAGCGACATTCGTCTTGCCTAACTAAGGCACTTTGTATAGCGACCATATAATGCATGGTTTTTAGTGGGTTCTCAGACGGTCACTTATTGAGACTAAGGTTTAGATGCTGGTTTGTGACAGCTGCACAGAAATACCAAACAACCTTGCAAACTACGAGTAAGCGTCCGTACTGACCAGTGAACAAAAAATAGAGGGGATACGGAGTATTGTGAAAACACATCCAGGCTCCGTACTTTTACACCCATAACCAGTGCCTAGCCTGTTGGATTGAGTTTTCTCCAAACAGTTGGGTTAAACTCAATTGCCTGCAGACTGGTGTTGGGTGATTTGATTTGTACATACACAAACGAAGTCTCACTCCTTCACCAAATTACAAACGCGGTGCTCTTGAACAAAACCCTAGACAAGTTTCAACGGCGTGCTCCATATATTGGACACCACATGGTGCACGAAGTTTGACGAGTTTGGATGGGGAAACCCGATGCGGGATCAAAACCATCACTGCCAGTTTCTGATCCGGGTAGTACAGCATCCTGGGGAAGTAAATGTATAAACCCTCGGACCTAGTCCTGTTTATGTCTGACTCGGAGTGGATGTCCTTCCAAACAATGACAAAGATGACGTCAAATGTTTCAATAGTATTTTATACAGTAGAGGACAATCTGTAAAAAATATATTTTCATATGAAATTACTATTGCGTATGCATAAGTATGCAAGAAGTGGGCCTAATACAATTTACAGCATTTTTTTAAACAACTTATTGGGTATGTAAGCCTACATAGCGCAGGGCTAAGAGGAAGAGGTCTCAAAAATTCCCACCAAATCTCAAAAATTTGAAAAAAATTAAGATTTTTCGGCCAGTAACCAAGCAATATTTGAGCAAAATCAGAATTTTTGGGCAACCACAAGGACATATTTGCAAAAAATAAGTTTTTTCTGCCCCGAAAATAATTAAGATTTAAAATGAAGACCTATTTTAGAAATTACCACTGTTTTGGGATGAAAATTGAGAAATCAAAGGCAGATCCACACATTAAAGACTTTCTTCTTTTTTGGTCTTCATCTAAATTTTGCTACAACAGTGGAGAAATTAGGTGCAGTTTCAAACTGAGGGTCTTTTTTTGGTCTTCACCTAAATTTTAGACAAAATTTCGTCTCATATCTGTAAAGTGCTAGAAGATCATGATTCGGGCAAACGTCAATAATATTTGAGAAAAACTGTAACATTTTTTTGGGTGGTTTAGCTATACGGTAGTTATGAAAAATGAAAAAATAATTTTGTTTGTTTTGCATAACATTTATTGAAACATTTGACGTCATCTTTGTCATTGTTTGGAAGGACATCCACTCCGAGTCAGACATAAACAGGACTAGGTCCGAGGGTTTATACATTTACTACCCCAGGATGCTGTACTACCCGGATCAGAAACTGGCAGTGAT
>CAVMFT010000110.1:0-16303 GCA_963680785.1 Diplosoma virens
ACAATATTTTAAAAATTCATAGAAGAAAAGCTTCAACATATGTATAATGTAGTGCTACAACTTTCTATCTGCAGTATTGTCATAACTTCAAATAAGCAAAATCGTATATTTTCGCTTTTAGTAAACTACAGTAACTAAGAATTATAGTTAGCTTTGATATGTTACTAATAATCTGCTATATTTTTCAGTTGGAATCAACAAACGAGACGAGCAGAGAATCTACCACTGATCCGCCAAAATCCAAAAAGGTTAGTTTTAATCGTTACGCAAAGCAAGCACGTGCTTTTCATTTGACTATACAATAATTATTACTCCGTGGCAGGATTATTTTTGTAAAAACAGCTGTTCTAAAGTTGAGCTCCCGTCCTGTTATGTTTCATTTGTCAGGCTGTTTGGACCTACGTAAGTACTTTGCCCACGAGCACGCAGACCTCGCATCTTTTAGACGGCTGTTCCATACTAATAGAATAAGTATGTTCATTGCCTTTTAACGATAATAGTTATTGTTGAAGTAATCATGTCTGTTGTTTTAGAGAAAAAAACATCCAAGTCTACAGAAAACAAAAATGCATCTAGCAAAGACAAACCAAAATGGCAACACAAAGATGTTAATTCGGACTCTCTGTTGAACAAATGGGATTTACCTCCTCCAACGTTTGATGAAAATTTGTTGCCACATCAATTATTTGAAAGATTTATTACTAATGAGGAGCTGGAACGGATATGTGATGAATCTAGAAGATATGCACGACAAAAAGGCAATCACAATTTTATTATGACCAAAAGAAAATTAAAATCGTTCTTGGCGATTATTATTGTCAGTGGCTATGCCAGTCTACCCCGGCAAGATATGTATTGGCAAACGCGCGATGATACGAACAATCGTCTGGTGTTATCCATGATGTCAAGAGGAGAATTTGAAGAATGCAAAAGATATCTGCATTTATGTGATAACGATCATCTGGATAAAAATGATAAATTTGCCAAAGTCAGACCTTTGTTCGATTCTCTTAACAAACAATGTTTGGAAAACTACATACCAGAGCAACACGTCAGCATCGATAAGTCCATGGTTCCATATTTTGGAAAACATGGAGCTAAGCAGTATATTCATGGCAAACCCATCAAATTTGGCTATAAAATGTGGGTTATGGCCAAGCCCTTGGGGTACTGCATCCAATTTCGTCCATATGCTGGAAAAGATGCGGTTTTTACGGAGTATGGAGATATTGGTCTTGGGCTGGGTGCCACAGTTGTGGCTCACTTGCTAAAGATGTTACCACCTCACCCTGGATCCAATTATCACGCCGTGATGGATAATTTTTTTACTAGCACAAAGCTAATTTGGTACCTTCAACTGAAATCGATTGCAGCTACAGAAACTGTACGGTTGTGTAGGATGGAAAATCCACCACTAAAAGACGTCAAAATGATGGAAAAAGAAGCTCGAGGTGCTAGCGATGTTGCAGTTGATGCAAATATCAACATGGCAGCTATTCGTTGGAAGGACAATAAAATTGTTAACGTTCTGTCTATATTTGCAGGCAAGGAACCTGTGCAAAAGGTCAAGCGATACAGCCAGGAAGCGAAAAAAAGAATTGATATTCCCCAACCAAAAGTTGTGCATGTATATAACCGCTACATGGGTGGTGTAGATCGACTGGATCAAAATCTTGCGGCGTACATGATCAACTTGCGAAGCAAAAAATGGTGGTGGCCTTTATTTCGCTTTTGCATAGATGTGGCTATTAACAACGCTTATCAGCTTTACCGCATAAGACAATTGAATGAAGGCGAAAGCAGAATGGATGCTTTGGAGTTTCGCCGGGTAATTGTGGAAACTTATTACAAAAACTATAAAACAAAAAATGATTCTGTTGCATTATACCCAAAATCGGCAACCAAGAATCATGTGCGAATGGCCGAAGAAAATCACCATTGGATTAGGAAAGGAACGCAAAGACGCTGCGCTAAAAATGGATGTAGAGGCACTTCCAAATTTTTCTGCATTAAATGTAATGTTGGATTGCATCCTGAGTGTTTTGAAAGTTTTCATTTTGAATAAACGACTGGATTTTCTTCAAATCCATAATGTTGTATACTAATATCTACGTCAATATATTGCAGTAATAATTTGCATGAATGCATAATATCGGCGACAATTAATATAATTTAACATATTTTACTTACACTAGTCATTAAAAAGAGCGCAAAACAAATAATCAGAATTGTACGCGCAAATTAAACCGGACGCATCATGTGCACGTAGTTGAACGCTATAACATTCTACACGTACCCGCCTACCGCCAGCGTCAGTTTAAACTGACAAAAATTGTTTTCTTTATAAAATCTTTAAAAAAACTTTTTTTCAAAAAATTTTTTCAGTTACAAACACTCCTTAAATCCTAGTAGAATATCACAAACCTCTGCACAACATGCTATTGGTAAGTAAGCTGTTCTGACTTTCAGTTGCTATTGTTGTGACATTTAATAGTCTTTAAAAAGCCTCTTTTCAGTAATTTTAAGAAACAGTATTTTTAAATACTACGAAAGTAATAGCAAAAGAGTTGACATGTGGTATCACTTTTTTTTGCCATTTTCAAGTTTTGTACAACAAAGAGTTTATTGAAGTTATTGTAAAAGTTAAAAATAAATACTTTTCCATCACAAGAAATCTGTTTTAACATAATTTAATGTTGTTTTTGGAATTTTGCAAAGCATATTGCATCTTGTTGAAAATGTTGAATCATTGTCAGTGCATTCTATTAAAATTAGTAATTTGTGCAGGAATTTTCCATCAATCAACTATATTTACTTTGGAGATGCATTCAGATGAGATTCCAGCATTATTAGAAACTTCACGTTTATTAAAATTTATTGGCAATATTTGGAAAATATTATCTGTTAAGTCAAAATTTAAAGGTAATGTGGTATTTATTAGCATCGCAATGAGCAAAACAAGCAATAAGCAAACTAGTATTTGTTCAGCATTCCTTGTGTAAATAATTACTCAGTGCCGTAGCTCGATTCTACTTGCGCCCCCTCATGATACAAAAATAATTGCTTAATATTTTTTTACTTAATTTCTAAAAATAACTTCTTGCACTTGATTCATCAGTTTTTTGATTGGGTTCCTTGGTGGTCTCGGCTCCCAATTAAAAGGTTTGGGGAGCTGCAATGACTTTTTGTGTCGTCTTTATTGATCGTAATGCTGCTCAAAAAAAAAATATTGTTTTATTTCACAACAAAGATGTTAGTCATGCCAAACCTATTGTACTCGCAAATTGTTTTTTCGTGGAACATCGAACGAGAGATGAGATGTGTGTGGCTATGGGGTCAGATCAAGCAGGAGCAGCAAACTTGAATTATCTCCTAATTGCCACTGAAATATTTCAAAAGTGGACAAATTCAAGAAATAATGGCCTTACCTCTCAAACCTTCACTGCGTGCATTCAAGCAATGAGTGCTTTTCATGAGGTTTTGAAACATTTTCAGAGCAGACCCGGATTTTTGTACATTCTTCCAGGAAAATTTACCTCCGATCCAATCGAAGGTCGATTTGGTTGGTACCGGCAGGTGAATGGCGGCAACTATTTTATGTCCGTTAAACAACTCTTAGAAGCTGAAAAGAAAATTTGTGTTCTTTTTTTGTTTCAACAACAAGCTTTGTTGTGTGGTTTAAATCTAATGAATCTTGATACACTTCCTTTAAAGCACGTTGAGATGTGCAACGTAGCCAGTGAAGACTTGCTCTGGCTTGTCGAATTTTTCAGTAATGCACCTGCCGATGAACTGTCTAGTACCGATGCAAACGTGACGTATTTTGTAAGTGGGTACGTTGGAACATGCCATTGAAAATGTCCTTCTTGTAAGTTATTGTTTGCTTCAAGACATAATCCTCCGTCATTGCATGAATGCGTGGCAAAAGATTACAGAAGTTTATTTGAAAATGCTAATGGTGACGGCTTGTCAGAGCCTTCAGAATTATGCTTTGCAGCAACAGCGCTAGCGGTGCAATACTATACAGCACTTATGTGTGATGAAGCTAGAAAAACCCAATTTTTTTCTTACGAAATCAACGATCTGCTTTTATTTTTGCACTTGTGAAATGCGCCGAGTCTTCTTTGTTTTTTATTTTGCTGAAACAAACATGTTCTGCCGGCCATTCTAATTTTTATTCAATTATTGAAACAACTTTTAATTGCTTTGCAAAGAATAAACTTTAAACGGATCAATGATAGAAAAGAACTGCCGGAAAGTTCCTCTAAAAAACTTCGAAAGCTTGCTTCAAGGACATAAAACTTGTGCTTACTCAATTGTTTTTAATTTTATAATGTCGTATTGTCGCTAATTTTCCTTTATTACATTAGTTATATACATTCGAAATTTTTTTATTTTTGGTATCAGGTATTATTGCACAGACACTCGTAAATCCAAAAACAAAAACAAACAAACCTTTCGTTAGAATCGCGTAATATACTGAGGTGTGTTACAAGTTTTTGCGGGGCGCATTTCCGCAACATTGCGCCTGGGCAACACAGCCATTTACATGAAAATGTTGCCATGGTGGCGAACCATTGGCAACAGCTGTGTAAAATTTGGCTGGCCCGGGAATCGAACCCAGACCTCCCGCTCCGGAAGCCGATGCGTTCATTGTCAAACTAGTATGAACAGAACTATGATTTGAATTATAAGAAAACCTTAGAATATTTTTATTCATTTTCTAATTAGCGATTGCTTTTTTACCGCGGTAGCCCTTCTAACGTAAGCCTTCAAAACGAGTTGTACATCCCCACTTTCTAAAATCCCTACTTTTCCCAAACGGTGTTTGGCGAAAAGCCCAAAAGTGTTCTCATCAAAATTTTGAAAACCAAACAACCTATACTGCATCACTGTTAAAAGAAACCTTAAAGAAATTTGAGTATGAATTAACCTAAGAATCTGCTCGATTTGTGTTAGATTTATGCTGCTGCATAAATCAACCTTTTGCAAACAGTTTATTGATCCTTCCAGGTAAGCCAATTTTAAAGCAAGTAAAGAAATAATTAGCATCTTTTGTTAATCGCATGTTAATTGTATAACAATTGAATTTCTGAGATTAATTCGAAACACCATTTTGATCAAATTACCTTATACTTAAATACAGCTCAATTAGGTAAAGTCTAATCAGTGCACCCACTACACAAAACACAGTCAAGTAATTAATTTAGCTTATAGATAGAACAATAAATGCCATAGTCTAAACACTGAACAATTAATGCCAGTGTGTTTTATTGTGCTCATAAGAATAAAAACGTTTAAAGATTTTTAACAAAAACAATGACTGCAAAATAGCAGGACCAATAAACCTTTCCATTTTCAAACAACTGGCTAAATTTTTTCTCAAAAATGACTCAAGATATCTCTTTGTAATACTGGTAGTTAAGGATTTGTGACCAAATTTGGGAAAAAAGTTTGGTCAAGCAATCAATATACACTATTATTGTAAAAACAGCCTCATGGCACCAAAAAGCTTGTGTAAATTTTATTAAGGTTGGTGCAATTTTTATCAAGTGTCAATGTCAGAAAAAAATTTTAAACTATTTTTTATAAACATTCAAAAAAATGTATTGAGAAATTCAATATTTTGCACGGCAATGAAGTCATCATAACCTGAAATTTTTGATCTTCAGCATTTACATTTGACAAAGGGATTTTCAAAACTATTTCTATTATTGACACAGCACTTGCTCTAATAAGATACACAGCACAGTTGCTTTTTAACAAAGCTAAATTAGTGCAATTGTTGCTCATTGGCAGTGCTGGTAAACTTCAGTATCTACCATTCATGATATTAGCATTTTACAGCTATGTAAGAAATAAATCATTTATCAAATTATACATTATTTTATTTTGATGCTCTGTGTCACTTCAAAATGCTTTGCAGTTTTGAATAAAAAAAACTACTCTAAATTAAAATTTGTTGGTTTTTATATTTTTCGCCCCGTCGAAATTTTCAACACCCCTTATATGGGAGTTTTTTGAAAAAAAAATTTTAGTATGAACATGTTTATTTAAATGGATACCACATTTTTTAAGGGCTTTATATAAATTTAAATCTTAAGCCGCCCTAAAACAGGCCTAATAAGTTGTTTGTACAAATGAAGCTAGGCTCGATTTGCTTCCATGTCTTTATTTTGTTTGTTTATTATTACAAAATTAACCAAAATTATTTCAAAATGCAAGGAAGTTGGAATAAATTTGGACTTTAGATTTAGACTTAACTTGACACATAATCTTTTTTGATAACAAATTTTATGCAATAAACTCGTTACAGTAGAGAGAAAGATAAAGCTCTCACATCTGCTACAATCTTAATTCAGTCTCCTGTCTATGGTAAAAGCAGTAAAAGAGTCAGTGCTAACGAAGATGTTAGTGGGACAATAAAATGTTGTCGTCATTTGGAAGGGCATCCACTCTGGATCAGTCACAAACAGAACTGGGACCGAGGGTTTATCTTTTTACTACCCCAGGCTGCTATACTGTCAGGATCAGATGTTGGAAGTGATGGTGTTGAGCCAGCATTGGTTTCGTCATCCAAAACACCCACACCTCGTGCTCCATGTGGTGCCCGATGTATAGGGCACGCTATTAAGACGTGGTTTGAGGTTTATTTAAAAGTGCCGCACTCGCAATTTGGTAAAGGAGCGAGACCCCATTTTTGCATGGACAAATGAAATCGACCAACACCAATCCTGGGACAATAAATAACCGTAGTGCAAAGCAACTGCAATCTAGTGATGAAGTAAAAAATTAAGGTTTGTTGGCGGGTTATGTGAAACCATAGTTTAAGCTTTATTTGGCTCTAATAACGATGTAACATTAGATACCTTAAAGTTGCCTTTGAAGACATTACTTTAAACAACAGAAAAAAAACGAAAATTTATAACCCTTTACTGCATAATGTACCATATATGATACAACTAAATTAACAAAAATTTTTTATTAAAAAAAACTTTATTTTTTAAAATTTTGCTTTTGAATCAACCAAAACGCAATATTTTCTTATTTAAAACTTTTTATTTTTGAAATAAAGTCCAAAATAATTTTTTAATTTAATTTTGTGATTAAAAACATATTTTTTTAGCGACAGTTATTTTTCATAAAAATAAATTTTAAATTTGAAAAGTTTTCATGTAAATTTTCCGCTGAAAAAATTAGCCTATATTTTAGTTATTACTTCGTAATCAATTATTGGAAATCTTATTTTCAAATTTTTAATGTAAATTAACCCAATTACATCTATAAATGTGGTTGTATCATGTATTATACAACATGTGGTAAGTCATGTCTTGCAATGTGAAATTCTAAATGCTATTTGACCTGGAAACAAGAAACTAAAAAAATCCTCGACCAATTTTAAACTTAGATATGGCAAATAAATTCGAATTATTAGTACTTAACAGAATAGCTCAGTTTTATGACACTCTGACTTTGAAGCAGAAGGATGCGAGTTCGATACTCAGTTTATCCAAGTTATTTTTGTTCTTTATTAAGAAAAGACACTTTACGACAAATTCTTCAATGGATTTCGCGTGGCTTATTTAATTTTAAATCCGTTTGAAAAAAGAAAGCAACAGCTTGGCCTCCACGGTTATACGAAAAAAATTAATTGTAAACGTATTCTCAAACGATAAAAACAGTGTTAGATAATTTTTTTTCATCAAATAAAAACTTTATCAAAAAAAAACCTATTTCGATTTAATAAAGCAATTTCATGCAGAATGTCTTAATATGGCTTATCAAAAGAAACTTGGAAGTACTAACTTTTCTGTTCTGGTATAGATATAACGAGTTTCCTGTGATAAGATTACAAGAGCATCAAGCAGTTGAGCAAGATAATGAAGAACGTTCATCTTGCTTGTAATGTAACGTTAGATGTTCATCTTGATCATGTTGTACCATTAGAACTTATTGACAAAATTCACTGATAATTTTCCTATTCTCCAAAAAAACGCTTTTCCATTAGAAGGCAGTGGCTGAAATAGCGGATGGGTAGATGCTCTTCAGTTTTGGAAGAATCGGCTTCAGTTTGTCTTCAAAACAGCAAAAACTTTTTTTTATTCTTAGCCTGGGCTGCCAGATGAATCATTGGCAAATTTTCTAAAAACTGAAAAAATCTGAGACAGTCAGTCATAAGTGTAAAACAAGAAGACCATTTACCAAAACAAAGAAACTCTTGATAAAAAACATTGGAAAAACACTTTTTTTTGACAAATGTATGAGCTTGCTTAAATAAAAATTGAAATTTACTTGAATGAAAAATGCCAAGTCAATGTTGTATATGCATTTTTATTATCACCGCCTCTATTTTCCTTTTACCTTGCAGGAAATGGTGGGGCATCCTCTTTAGGTCAACTGTCCAACGATTATCTCAACTTACTTTCAGAGATCCCAATACATGTATATTGCTGCCAGATGAAATTTTTATTTGATTTTTTAGTTTTTATTTAGAGGTAGGGCTGAAATTTAAACATATTTGATAAAATTGTCAAGCCAAGAAAAGAAAAATGCCATCAAAAGCTTCTACCGAGAACAAAACAAATTCAAGTAGGTTTCGAACTGTAACCAAGGCAATCGTATTACTCTATTAGTAAATATAGCGCTAATATCCATCTACCCCATCCTGATGACTGTTTTTATTCTAGTTTTACTTTTGCACACATTGTTTGAAAAATTGTAAAAAACTTTTCTTTAATAAAAGCTAAATTTTATTTTTGCAAAATCTTCTCGAAGCACATTTTGTATCATATATGATACAATTAATACCATAAAATTACCCCATTTTTCATTTTTTTTCAATTTTTAATAAATTAACATTAATTTAGGTGCATTAAATAGTTTTTAGGCTTAACGTAATTTTTTTGGCTTAAATTTAAAAATTCAAGCAGGAAAGTGATAAACTTATCATGAAGAAGAAAAAAGACCTTGAAGCATTTTGCTGTTTTGTGCCCATTGTCACACTTCCTTCATAATTTTAATCGTAAAGATATAGTTTATCCCCGTTAATAGTAATTCGTAGTGTTGTTATAAGAGAATAAGTGCGGCTCTTTGAGCGCTGTTTGCGATATACGTCCAATTTGTTCTATTGCTCGATACATGTATCTTTTTTCTCTTTCGCTCGACAGTATGAGGTAATATGTTTTGTTCAAGCTTTGCTATCTCGAACGTAGTAGAATATTCGCGTAACGATCTCTCCAGGGCCTTCTGCCTAAGTCTCGAATTTACGAAAAAGTTTACATCACGTGATTTTGGTTTCTATAGCCGATGCGTAGCGAATTATTAAGATTGGATGTGATTTTCAGACGACTCGAGTGGAAGTAATTTGGTTGGGCGCGGGAGGCCCGTTAGTTTTTGTATTGGTCGTCGAGTGTTGAATTTATTTTGTGCCAGTGGTTGACAGTTATATTCTACAGAGGTAGAATTATTTGTGTTGATTGAATCGAGTTATAGTGTTGATTTCGCTTTGCAGTTTGGCAAAGCGTGGAATAGAAGTTTGGTCGGACGTGATTTTTGTAATACACTCGTTCTTATTAGAGACAGTGGTCTCTGTGTGTTGTGAAGAAGAGTCTTCAACGAAACCAATCCGAGGTTTCGTTAAACCAACTGTATAAACCGTCAGGCTCATAGCAAGTCTACTTCTTGAGCCGGAATAAAATAAAATTTAGACACAGCTTTGTTTCAGCGCAGGTATTTGGGTTACCTAGCTCAACTGGTCCTTTGGGATTCCCGAAAAAAGTTTGTGACACCCATCTTAAAAGCCTATGACAAGTCAGAAGGAAACAGAAAGTTCAATGTGAGTATTTCGTTTGACTACTTGGGAGTTCAGAAGACATATAATTTAGTATTACTGTCGCAACTTTACCCGGTAATCCAAAAGGACCAGATGAAATATAGTAGTGTAAGTAACTTAAATACTTACGCTGAAGTAAAGCTGTACTTACAGAATTTTTATTTATGACAGTTCTAGAAATAATTTGCCGCGAGACTGAAGTTCTTTAAACAGTTTGTTTTAGCTAAGTAGGAATGGATTCATTAAAAACTTCTCTTTACAGATAAAAAGAAACCACAATTTTAGACTAAAACAAATAGGCCTTTTCAGTATTATCCACAAAATTGATCAATTCTTGTTAAACTGGCTCCCAAGCTTTACTAAACTTCAAAAAAATCTACAGCGCCACATCTGGAAATAATCACTCAACGATAAATTCGTAGCCTACGGAACTGATTAGTGTTTAAAAATAAATTAGAACCCTGATGGCTAATATTATGCTTAATAGATCATCTGTCACACAGACAACAAGAACTCGAACATTTTAAACACTTATTTCAATCGGATAAATAAATAAAAAATTGTGAGCTATTCATACAATTCAGGCAATGTTGCTAGACAACAATCGAAGCAGCTAGATCGGGCTAGATTTCTCAAATATATTATAAAATTTGTTTAAAATCAGACAAAGCAATTTAAGCCGCGGCAATTCAACCAATCAGAAGACACAGAAGTAAACAAATAACGTAGCTTGTAATGCTGAAGAAGACTCAATTCAGCATTCTTGAGCGTTTGAGATGAAAAAGAAGCAAATAAGAGAGAGAAAAAAATGCGAAAAACTCTATCAAAGGTCACAATGCTATTATACTATTAGCCATGCGCTCTAAACTAAAGCACACAACTTGCAGAATGTACGTAATATACGAGATTTAATTAGCATTTAACCTTTATTAAGGATCTAAAAGCCTATTTTATTGGCGTCTAAAATTACAACACATTAAATTACAACACACAAAATTAAACCACGTTTTTGTAAGAACTGAAAACATCTTTCTGAAAACCAATTCCAATTACAATCACGACAAACATTATTGTGAATTGAAGTGCGCGCTAAAACAAATAACAGATTGAATTGACAAACGATTGCCGAGTTTGAAACTCATAACATTCACCCTCAGGGAATTATTCAAAACACTACAAAAATAATCAATAAAATGCAGGGTCGCCGTAACAATCAATAGGATGATGAATTCGCAAAAATCACAGCAACTGAACTATATTTTCAAAAACTTTGGGTTGGTCCTGATTTACGTCGTTTTCAATTTCATCATTTCTGTCAAATTGATTTTGAAAAATATTAACTTTATTTTGCAAATCATCTGTTAACAGTTTTACTTTGTTCATGCGACAAAGGTTCTGTTGCCTCATCATATTTGTTGACATGGTTTTCTTTCCTAGATGAGTTTTCCTTTAAAACCAAATCTCAAAGAGAAAATGGGATTTCTCTACTATCCTCTAATTTTAGGTCGGCATATAGTGGATTAGCTTTAAATAGTTCGGCTTCTTCCACTAGTAAATCAGACTTATTGTTTTGATTATAATTTTTACATAGATGGGCCCTGGTTTTACGCAAAATGGCAACGATAAAACACTAAATGATTTTTTCTCATGGTAAAACATTACGTTAGTGAGGAGTGCAATTTGTAGCAGTGCATAATAATGAATGAATAGAATCTAACACAGTAGATATAACATACTCCCAGTGTGTAAACGATAGTTTTTTACACGTAAAACCAACTCCTCAATGTTTGCCACTTCTTAAGGCTCTAATTCCAATCTTCCAAACCGGTCTATACGTCCTGAAAAATTTGTAAAAGCGAATTTAGTTACTACAACCTTCCATAGATAATAAGAATAAAAATATTATAACCCAAACTAAAAAATAAACGTTAAAAGTATAAAGTAGTGTTAAACTATGTAAATTTATTTTGTAAAGGGAAAATACAAAATCAATTCTTAAATTAAAGTTATACACACACACACACACACACACACACACACACACACACACACACACACACACACACACACACACACACAGACAAACACAAACACACACACACACAGATATATAAATAGGAGTTTTTCAAAATTTTTGGTCGGTGTTCATCAGGAAAGTGCTTAATGACGTAGAGCCAGAGCGGTTAGATAATTAATTTTCAGACCACAATATTCTTTTAATTTAACATTAATTTTATTTTTATTTGCACCAACAGACTGTTTTGCCTGCCTGGGCTCGTCAGGGGGCGGTTAGAAATCTGAAAAAATAAAATAAACAAATAAAGATACAGTTTAAACAAAGTGCTTGAATGCCGGCGAAAAGTGCAAAACAACAACAAGAGAAAAACTACGCTTGTAATATTGATCGATAAAGGAATTTTTTATTGCCAAAGAAAAAGTTCTTTTTACGTGGCTTGCTTTATTGTTTGAGAATAATGAGTAAATTTAAAAAGTTTGCATTAAAAATGCGTTAAAATTAGATTAAATAGTCTGAACTGGGAAATGCGATAAAAAGATGCTTAAGAAATGTGTTTAAAAATGACAATTATCAGGGCACGAATTAAAATTAAAACAGTAAATTTTTTCTACAGGGTATAATTTAAGAATATTTTTAGTTCGATAAGTATGTTGTGTAGAGATGGGTTATTTGATTTGCTGATCAAGAAAGTGGATAAAGGTGAGATGTAAAAATAAGGTAAACCGAGTGTGTAAATATATTAACTGCCAGCGTAATTAAAACTTCGTAATTTAAATTTGCTTCGATGTCGACATTTTGAGACCAACTCCGAGCGTTTATTCAGTAATTTTTTTGGGTCAGCCTGAAATATTTGTAATTTTTCTGATAAGCATAAGTTGCATGTTTTTGAACCACATTGGTATGGAGTTGTGTGTTGTACGATTTTCCATCTTATTTCTGGCGATTGCCCTGATTGTTTTAATTTCCAAACGGTTTTTGATAATTCAGTGGAGTTAATTTTTCTGTTATCTTTAAAGGATTGGTTATGGTTATTATATCGGAGTTTAAATGATGTTTCGCAGCTGCTGCAATAAAATTTGTCAGTTTCACCAGTTTTTAGGGAGGCTTTGTAAACTTATCGAGTTTCTGCAACATTTTCCGCTAAGTGAGCAATTTTTATTTGATCTACAGTTGCATTGTTTGGCGTCTACTTTGTTGTCCGAGTTGTTCAGGCGTAAAGTGTTTTGCTTATTTATAATAGATTTCATATTTGGCATGCAACTATAGCTCAGTTTTATGTTGTTTTTGTTAAAAATTTTGTGGTATTGTTGCTGGGTGGAAAATGTTTATTAAAGAGGGTAAAAAATTCTTTGCCAATATTAGTGTTGACTTCTTCATTGAAAAGGGGTTGAACCAAATAATTTTTCTTGTTCTGTTTCTTGATTGGTTTTTTGAGGTCGAGTTGGATTGATTTGTTTTTTTTTGTTTTTTTTTTACATAGGTTAATTTTTCCCAGTATCCGCTTTTTTCAAGGATAAACATTTGGTGGTACAGAATTTGAAGATTGCTTGAAGTAAAAGATTTTTCTTCCCAAAGCTTTTCATCTGACACTCTTCAGGGGAAATCGTCAGAATGAAGCAGAATTGAAACCGAACTAATTTATAAAGGAAGAAAGTAGAGTTCTCATTGGCTGAAAGAGTCAACCAATGAGAGAAAAGATTAAGAAATTTTCAAAGAGTATACGAATTCTTTTTGCTTACACAGAAGAGGATTGAGAGATTTAATGAAAGTCGCTTCAAGAGCAGAAAGGTTAAAAAAGAAGAGCGACCTCGAACAAGAATAGAAAATTTTTCGTTGCTGTAATGGAGGGCACATTGGGCGTTATCGAGAAGATGTTGACCAATGGCGGATTCGTGAAATTGTTGTGGGCGAATGTTGTTCTTGCAAGAGCGGGAAAGACTTTGGCGGTTGACCGAGGTACGAGGATTGGTAATGGATTTAGGAACGTGTTGTTTAATTCGCTCTTCTAGCCGTTGAGACGTGCGACCAACGTACCGACTATCGCAGTGGCACAAAAACTGGTAAATAACATTGCTGTGATGATGGGAAGGTAACACGTCTTTCTTAATCGCTGGAAGGAGCTGTCGGGTGTTGAAAATAACACGTGGTTCGACGGAGAAAAAGCAGCGTTTCACAGCAGACGTAATCTGCTTTTCAAACCTCATCGAGACGTTTCCAATCCATGGGATGTGTAGGTAGACAGGGCACTTTTTTACTGTGTGGACCGGGTTAGAATTTATTTGTTGAAGTTTTCGCTTGAAAGCCGAATTGATTACACGTTCCGGGTAGCCATTTTCCAAAAGAATTGAACGAATTTTGCCAAGCTCTTGGTTCAGTTTGCTTTTAGAACAAATCATAAAAGCTCTGTGAACGAGAGTACCAATTAGATTGATTTTCCGTTTCTGGGGACTGAAAGAGTTCCAACGTAGATATTGGCCAGTGAAGGTAGGTTTTCTATATACTGAAGTTAGAAATTTTGAATCATGCCTTTCTACTAACACGTCAAGGAAAGGGAGAGAGTGATTAGATTCCTTTTCATAGGTGAAGCGAAGTGAGGGATGAAGAGAGTTGAGCTGGATGAAGAAATTGTTGCAGTCTTCTTCATTGTTGAATACGGCGAAAGTATCATCAACGTACCGGAAGTACACCAACGGTCTTTTGGCGATGTTGAAAAGTTTCGCTTCTTGGTAGCCAACAAAAATGTTTGCTAAAGCTGGACCAAGCGGTGAGCCCATGGCGACGCCGTCGATTTGTCGATGCATGTTGTTATTGAAGCTAAATTCCACAGAGGAGGTGGCTAGCTGCATTAATTCGACAAAGATGTTGCGTGGAAAGGATGGCGCCATTGAGTCGTCATTGTAAAGGGCATCAGCACAGATTTCTATGGTTTCAGCAAGCGGGACATTAGTGAAGAGACTGGAAATATCAAAAGAACAAAGAAATACAGAGGAAGGAGAAAAGGTAAATTTTCTGACTTCTTTTACAAAAGTGAAAGAATCAGACAAACAATTAGAGGAAAGGTTTTGGAGAACAGGTTGAAGAAGAGAAGTAAGCCATTTAGCTAGCTGATGTTGGGCCGATCCGGTCATAGACAAAATCGGACGTAAGGGTACGTCCTTTTTGTGTATTTTCGGAAGACCGTACATGCGCGGTCGCTGAGAGCAAGTGGGTCGGATTGCTTCATAAACTTGCTTAGAAATTAGGTACTCTTTCCTCAGCTGAAGTAACTGTCGTTGTATCCGTGATTCGATTTTAGCAGTGTTGTCGTTGTTCGTGACTGGTCCAAGATCAAGAAATTTGGTCGTGTCATTAAGAATCGTCTTCATCTTGTCGTTGTAATCGTTTTTGTTAAGGATGACAACGCCAGCACCTTGTTAAGGATGACAACGCCGCATCAGGCTTTGTTATAAGAATTTCTTCATTCATCCGAAGGGACTTGATAGCCTGAAAACACTCTTTTGTCATGAGGAAATCACCCAAGTCAATGGGGCTTCCACAATAAGCGTGAGCTAAGTCACTCAACCTAGCCTTTAAAGCAGCAAGCTGCTCTTTAGACCGAGGTTTGTGATGGACGAGTTGAGCGTAGAGTACTTCAAAGTCAGCTAGTATTTCTTCACGTTTGACATTAGTGGGCGGTAAACAAAAAGAAAGTCCATGGGACAAAACAAACCGTTCAGTGTCTGATAGTTTGTAATCGGATAAGTTTACGATGTTGTTCTGCTTAAAACTTGTCTGGTTGCCAAAACGATGTTGAAAAAGAAGACGTAGGTTGTTGCTATTCCTCTTTTGGTTGACAGCTTCTTTTTGTTCATCTATGACTGACAGGTAACGACAGAATCGTACAAGGTCGAAGAAAGACAAAAACTGTCTAGCTTCTTGCCACAGTGAGCGACATTTAGTTCTGAGAAAAGCAGCCATTGACTGGTTTTTCTCAATTTCATCATGCATGAAAGCTCGCTCGATGTTCGGGCTTACGGTAGCGTGCAACTTTTCTACGCGAAATCTAACCGACTTCGGTAAAGTTCGCTGAGAAATGTTAGCCTTAAGAAAGGCTGTTTTAGAGAGAAGAGTTCGGATTCTTCCACGTGTTTTGATCAACTTATTCAAGAATTTGAGCTGCTGATCACTGTACCGTTGACGGAAATATTTGAATAAACATTTGGTGGTACAGAATTTGATCCAGCTTTAGCAAACATTTTTGTTGGTTACCAAGAAGCGAAACTTGGTAGTCCAGCTTGGTCCAGCTTTAGCAAACATTTTTGTTGGCTACCAAGAAGCAAAACTTTTCAACATCGCCAAAAGACCGTTGGTGTACTTCCGGTACGTTGATGATACTTTCGCCGTATTCAACAATGAAGAAGACTGCAACAATTTCTTCATCCAGCTCAATTCTCTTCATCCCTCACTTCGCTTCA